>JANHFT010000160.1:170702-186034 GCA_032467955.1 Pseudoxenodon macrops | reverse complement strand
TCTTTTTCTTTCTTTGTCTCTTTCTTTTTCTTTCTTTCTTTTTCTTTCTTTCTTTTCTTCTTTCTTTCTTTCTTTCTCTCTCTCTCTTTCTTTCTTTTTCTTTCTTTCTCTCCCTCTCTCTCTCTTTCCTTCCTTCCCATCCCCACCCCATTTTTTTGCCTAAGCCCCCGTTTTTTGGCAAGCCTGCTGAGAGCAAAAACGGACACCCCCTTTTTTTCCCTAGCAGTCTTCACGGAAGCCTGCTGAGAGCAAAAACGAACCCCTCCACCCTCCCATTTTTTTGCCTAAATCCCCTGTTTTTTGCCTAGCAGGCTTCAGGGAAACCTGCTGAGAGCAAGAATGGACCCCTCCACCCCTCCCATTTTTGGTGGGGTGGGGTGAGTGAGCGGCAACCGGGGCACCAGTTCGGACGCGTGGGCAGCCGGCCATTGTTACCAGAATGGCGAATCAGGCCACATGTGTTGTAACGGTTTTGCTGAACCGGTCCGAACCAAGAGCATTTCTCCCCTGCTCCACTATCATAATAAGTAATCTGTGCTTCAGTGGAATTGTGCTGATTTTTAGCTCTCTAAACAAACTCTTGGGAATTTCTCCAGTAAGGTATAGCACATGTCAAAAACACAGTATGTTGTACTGATTAAGGTGCTCAGCTGGAAACAGGCAGACTAGTGTACTTTCAGCCACAGAAGCTCCCTGGATGAATTTAGGCCAGTCACTTTCACAGTCCAACTGATGCTACAGGGCTGCTATTATGGGGAAAAAATACACTACAGTGTATGTATGCCACCTTGAGTTTCTGAACAATTATGGAATGTAAATGTAACAAACAACTCTTTTCCACTCAGTTCCCCAAAACCACTCACTGCAACAATTTTCGTAAAATGAATCATATTAGCTGGTTCCTTGAATCTTCCTCTTGGATCAAGCCTCAATTGGCTGGTGTTCCTCACACTCTCTTCCCGATTGCTAAAGTTTCAGTCTTCCTTCAGCCAATGCACTGGGCAATTTGGAGGTCTTCTAGTCCCGCCCCCTGTTCAAGCAGGTGATCCTATACCATTTCAGACAAGTGACTGTCCAGTCTCTCTCTTTTTGTACATTGGCCGAACATCCCAACTGGTTTTTTGAATTTGTGACACCCCTCTCTCTCAAGCTGTTCCTTTCCCCTTGTTAGCTACAAAGAAAAAATGCCAAACGCAAAGAGCTTGAGAGAGAAATACTTTCTCCCTTTATTTCTTGCTTACTCACAAGTAGTCATTCTCTAGAACCAGTTGTTAACTTTCTAAGCAGTTGGGAGAACCAGTTGTTAGAAGAAATCTACTTTTGTTTTTTCCACCTTAGAGGGTTAATCTTGTAAGGAATTACAAAATTCTGGTGTTGTTTTTAGCCTAATCTTTATTGCCCTGATTATAGAAATGGCCTTTCCTTTAATCCTTATTGCATTTTTGGTAATACGCCAAATAAGCCATGCCCACAGAACTGGTTGTTAAAAAATTTGAATCCCACCACTGCTCAATATCCCTTTCCCCCCCTCTATCTCTGCTCTTAATTGCTGCATCTAAAATTTATTTTTCAACAAATTCTGACCTGGTTCTCTGCTTAATTCCAGAACCTTCTCCCCACACCACCACCTCCATTATTTTCTGTCATCCCATTTCTGACATTTAGGGGGTGATTAAACTGTAATCTGTGATGGTCACATTCTTTAACCGCAAAGGCAATCTGTTTCTCTTTCCTGTACCTTTCAATCTTATCAGCCTTATGTTTTAAAGATTTCCTAGCATGCACCAACTTTGTTGCAACCACTGGGTTGCACAACAATGCTATACACACCAACATCTTGCTTTCCATTGACAGAGGTGGTTATGGTGCACCAGATCAGGCTGGAGATTATGGCCCACAGTGAGGTATGCTAGGAACTGTAGTTCAACAACAGCTGAAAGACCACAGCGGCTTATTGCTTCTGCATTGTTCTCAGGGGTTATGGATCATATTGCTGCCAGTTTGGTCAGGGTGGTGCCTCGAGCAAGCACACAGCAACCAAAAATAGCTTCTGCGCATGCACAGAAGCAAAATTCAAAATGGCGGCGCCCACAGAGACACCGAAGGAATCGGCTCCGTGACATCATTGCCGAGTTACTACTGGTTCTAAAGAACAGAGCTTGAGGAATGATCCTTTTTAAAGCATCTTTCAGTTTAGAGTTGAAGAGAATTTTGTATTGACCTGTTGTGGGAACCTGTGGCTTACTTATTAACCCTCCAGTCCTGTGACGGGAGACCTGGCTTTTAACAGTCCTCTCACTATTTCCTTGCACTTCTGTGAGGTTTTTGTCTCCCGCACCAAACACTTTGGCAAAAAAAAAAAAAAAGAGAGAGAATCATTTAATACTTACAGCAATTTTCTGCTGAAAGCTGAATGAGTACAAGAGGGCACATTAGACTTACAAATATCATAAGGCAACGTAAGTGCTCCGTAAAAACCAGGCAAATTAAAAACAAAGATGAGGATAAAATCAGATCACAACTGAAGAGAGTAAGTAAAATTAGAAGACTAGCACATTTTGGATGACTTGCAAAACTCTCTTCATGCCGTTTATAACTGAAATGTGTTTTTAAATGATACTTTGTGAAACTGCTCTTAAGGTATGTGTGCTAGTGACATAATGAAACCTTCTATTGCTTTGACTCACGCAGTCTGAAATCATTTCCAAACACATTTCCTGCTCTTCTGTAGGAAAAGCCTAACATCCTGAAAGCTCAAGAAAAAAAAATTCCATTTTGTTTTTGATGTCTTCCATTGTTTTTCTGTATAAATATAAATGTGGAGGAAAAGAAAAAAAATACAAACTCCTCTATTTTGTACTATAGTTAATCCTCAACGTACAACAGTTTTAAGTTACAACCCTGAAGAAAATAACTTATGACCTTTTTCACACTTGCAACTGTTGTGGCATCCTCAAGGTCATGTGATCAAAATTCAGATGATTGACAACTGACTCATATTGATGACAGTCTTGAGACCATGTGATTCCTTTTTGCATCCTTCTGACAAGCAAAATCAATGGGGAAGCCAGATTCACTTTAGCAAACGTGTTACTAACTTAGCAACTGGAATGATTAACTTAACAACTGTGGCAAGAAAGGTTGTAAAATGGGACAAAACTCACTTAACAAATGTTTGATTTAGCCACATAAATTTTGGGCTCCATTGTGGTCATAAATTGAGGACTATTTGTATTAGTCTTTTGCTGCATTCAGTGACAAAAGAGGTCACTGCAGCTTTCTAAAGTTCAAAGGTTAGATCGCTGTATTAAGCAGCCCGCCACATAGTTTCATTAGCTGGATTATGTGCTGCATTTTAACATTCTACAGTAATACAGATTTGGTGTTGTATATACTGATGAGGCCTTCCATTTGTTTTTTCTCCTCTTGATGCTATTTTAAAAAGATCTATGTATAAAGTACAGGGGTCAAGAGCAAACATGCCTGTTTTCTCTGATATATTATTTGCATGGGGTGATGACCACCCACACCTAGTGCCAACTCAAGAGTATATGGCACCCCTAGCCCATCTTAACTGATGGTGCCACTTCCTGCCAATACAAAGATTTGCATTAATAAAATAGCCTTTGATTTTGGAAAGAGGGGCAGTGTTGGTTCCCCATAGGTTTTGGCATCCTAGACCTAGGCCAATGCAGGAGTGGGTTCTAACTTACCTTGCTGCCGGTTCGTTGCCTCCCGCACCTCATGGGTGCGCGCATGCACAGTAGAAAAAAAATCCGAATTCTTTTTAAAAAAAGGCCGAAAACAAGATGGCGATGCATGCGCAGTGCTGGAAACTTAGCTTCTGCGCATGCACAGAAGGAAAAAAAACAAAATAAATTCAACCCCCCCCAAAAAAAACTAAAAAAAAAAAAAAGATGGTGGCGCCCATGGACCAGAACTGGCTCCGTGACATCACCAGCGGCCTACTACCTACTTGATAGAACCGGTCCAAACTGGTAGGGCCAATGCCTACTCAGCCTTAGCCTAAAGCTAGCCCCACTTTCAACAGAGAAAAGAGAATCATGATAAGTTTAAAAAGTTCCAAGCAAGAATTAATTGTAGTTTCAGTCAGACTTCTAGATTAATGTTCATTTGAATGTGACACATGGTTTCAGAGAAACCCCAAAGAAACTGATTTCATAAGAATGGACTTTCCAAAATTGAAATGAGTAAGTAGAGATTTATTACGTGCATGAATAAAATGACACGATTAGCTAAGTATGAAAATCATTAATTTTACATTCAATGGGTCCAAAATAGCAGATGTTGAGAAGGAGGTATGTTGGCATGAGCTAATTCATCACCAAAAGAAGAAGGAAACCTCCAAAAGAAGATATTTTTGTAGGCTACAAGACTTATAATCACATAGAGTTCATTGACTCTAATATTATAATCCTTCCCCCTCACCTGCCTTTTGTATCATCTCGTTTGCTGAGACCTCTTAAAATCTTGTAATTTTGATGATCTCTTAATCAAGATGTTCTAACATGGATCTGAAAGTATTTTACAGTATTTTATAGAATAAAAGCCTTGAATAACTTCACGAAGTCAGGTGATGGCAGCAAAGAGCTATCCATTTCAATAATTTAGTGAATTCTAAACTACAAGAGCATGTGTGGTTATTCATTTTTCCCCTTTTTCTAGTGATGTAGGCATGACTCAAAAGGGAAATGTATCCATTTCAGTTTTTCATTTTTCTTATTTTCAATTTAACAGTTACACTTTCCACATTAATGTGCAGTTTGTGGAGGTAAATCTATGTGAAAATATGTATACATGTTCATCTTTTAGTATATACTTTTCCCAAGCTGCCAGCAACTTTCCCCAGTATTCTATTTTCAGCAATATATACAGTATCGCGAACAATTTTTCTGGGAAAACAGCATAATTATATTTGGAGACGGGTGCATTTAAAAAATAAAAGATGTTTCGGTTTTGCTTGGTTTAAAACTACAATTGGGTAGGTTGCAGTAAAAATGCAAACTGAATAAAAAATGTCCCTTATTCTCATCAATGTCCAATTATTTTTATTTCGCAACAGAAGAAATCCCAATTTTCTGATTTAATTTTGACGATCACATCACTGCCAACAATAACGAAAAGCAGAGGTTTTCCAAATCTACGGTGCCATGACATAGCCTTCTGTTTCTTGAGGAAAATAATGCCTTGTGATGGGATATCAATTATGCTCAAGCTGTCTAGAACTGGTAGGCAGGCTCAGCATCAGGATCTGCCATGGAAGCTACAAGGAAGAAGCCTCATCCAAAAAATTCTTTTCACTTTTTATGGGTACAGGTTGGAACAAGAAAAGCAGTTTTGGTAAGAGGGAGAGAAGCCAAACCTATTGTCTGATGTTCATTGGGAATATAGGCTGCTACTGTGGATATTGTGGATGATGAAATCAGATTCTTGAAAGAGGGAGAAAGATGACAGAAGGCAAGAATGACACGATCCTGGCTGGTGCCTTGGGTGACTTTTTACAGTAGGCTGAGTTGCCTGTATGCATTGTTGATAATGAACACAAAAACCATCGAAGGCTTACCCTGGCACCCGAAGCTCCCAAATGGCTTCTGGTGCCATCAGCTCACTGCCTGCATCCAGGCAGAGTGGGAAACAATTCAACCCTCCTCAGATCTGCTCCTGACTCTCTGAGTCAATTGTGTCTTACATTTGGAAAAGCGATGATGCACGGAGTGAGTCACCCTCGTAAAGCTGGAAAAATACCTGAGTTGGCCAACTACCTTCCTTCACACCCAGTTCCTTGAAAAGATAAATCTACCACTTTAAATGGTAGAGCAATCATTTCTTATGGCAATGCTTTTGTTAAATGCTTAACTGTACCCAACCCAATAACTCAAGAACCTTACATCATTTCATTTACTTTTTTCTTGTGACTATACATATACTCCCATTGAAGCTTGAACCAGCTAGCTTGTCTGCCTCTATCCTAGCCCTGATTAAGCTGGTTGGGTAGGGAACCTTGCAGGCTACGCCCGCTGCCATGTGATCAGGCTTCTGGTTCTTTGAAAAAGAGTTGCCTTATTCTTCTCTCTCGGAAAAAAATAGGTTGCAATGAGAAGACAGGCTTTGACCTGCCAGCTGCCTACCCACTTGCATGCATGCATTTAAATCTCATTTTCATTATTGAGGGTCATAGTCACACAACTATGTCTGACTTTTGTGCATGCTGCTAGCAGAAGCCCCTGACGTGGATTGTTTTTAGCCCCAATCGGGTTAATCAGATCCCTCTATGTTTATATACAATATTTTGTGTATCTCCATTCTTTTCAGTGTCCTTCAAGATACTGATTTTTAACCACAACATGAATCAAGTCTTATGTAAAACATTTCTTTTGGCTCCCTACAGAACATTGTTGGTTTTTTTTTAAACCAAATGGCCTAGCCTAGGGCTTTGCTGCTTCTACTGTAAACTAAATTAGATATTTCTTGAGATAACTTTATATAACTAAATAAAAGAAACATTGTTAAGGCCAAGCCAGATCAGTTCTCTTAACCCTCAAAATTTTGGAGGAAAATCTTCTATTATAACTATAGTGATGAATATTATTACTACCCCAAAGAAACTAAACTGTTTAAATTATTTTTGGTGTTTGAAACAAAAATTCAATAGTTATTTCAGGTTTCAGTTATTTCTTAGAAACTAGATTGGATCAATATTTTTCTACAGTTGTTGGGAAATCTGCTTCTTTGAAAATTCTGGAGTTTAAAAAGAATCTGATTAATGGTAAAACATCTGTTCTAAAAGGAAAATAGCAATATTATTTTAGTCAATAGTCTATCTATATAGGAATGGCTGGTCTTCTAAAGATGAAGCTTTACTGTATGAGAAGCCTTAAGTTTAGGTATGGGATTTGTTCATTTGTGTGTGAAGACATGTTAGGCCCATTGACTTCTGGGTCTGACAAGAAATGTCACACTGACAGCTGAGAAACCGAAGCAGTAAAAATAGCCGAATTATTAATAACTTAGCACATGGAGAAAAGCTTGGATTTCTGCACAAATTGTTCATTGCTTATTTTATATCTAACTTTTTTGGGCTAATATTCTAGCTCAGATATCCAGGTCAAGTTTTTTTCCTTACCTTTTACATCTGGGCTGCAAAAATCTTTCAAAAGTTCTTGTATTTCTTTGCTGGCACTTAACGAGTCATCCAGATGTTTGAAGCTCAAATTTGGTAGCCCTATTTTACACCATATACAAAACTTTGGAGAAATGTCACCCTTATGCATACCCAGTGGTATTAAAAATATCAAGGATTAAGCATGATATTGGCTCTGTCCAATCAAGTGTATCTTAATTTAATAAACTAATATGATAATGATTGTGTTTAACATCTAGCCTTCTTCCTAGGTTGCTACCCATAGTTTCTTAGTTTCTCAATAAACTCATTAATCTCTATATTTTCAAAAAAGCTGCTTATTTGGGAAAATGTTTATTTATATCCTGATATATTAAAATGATACAAGATTTTACCTGACCGAAACAAGTATAAAAAGAAAGATGAATTTCTTCATACATCACAAGATAGCAGGAAAAGGGAAAATAATTGTTTTAACTGTGTCTTGGGGCCTGATCGTCATAGTTATTTCTTCTACCATAACTGCAGCAAAATTAAAATTAGTAGTAGAAAAAAAAGTTAAAATCTAAGGTATGTCTTGGATAAAATGGTTATTCTGTATCAGGTTGGGAAAAACATTTCCATTTTCTTCTTTATCCAAATAATTGCTATAAACCAGCTGGCTGATCAGATGTAGGAGAATCCATAAACAATACTCCATTGTGTTAATATGAAGCACCATATCAACATCCCCTTGCATTCTTCTTCCAGAAAAACTCCATCCCCACAAAATACAATAACCACCTCTTCTGGTCAGATGTTCAACTTTGTGAAATGTCGAAGCACACTACTAGGATTGACAGGGCCTGAGCTGTAATTTATTTATTTATTTTTATTTACCACAGTTTTTGGAGTATAAGACGCACCAAGATTTCAAAGAGGTAACTAAGAAAAAGGTTTTGCCTTCCCTGGCTCCCAGGAGCACTCTGCAGGCCTCTCAAACCCTCTGTGAAAACGGGCCCATTTTTCACCCGTTTTTCACAAAAATGGTGTGTGCAGAGGGTTAGGGAGACCTGCAGAGTGCTCCTGGGGGATGGGGCAGAAATGCCCCGCTTTTGTAAAAATGGGCAAAAAACAGCCCATTTTTTCATAAAAATTGGGACTTTTTACCCTCCCAAGCCCCCAAGAGCAGTCTGCAGGCCTCCTAAACCCTCTGCACACCCCATTTATACAAATGGAATGTGTGGGGTGGGGCTTCGATAAGCCAAAAATGCATGTATTCAGTGTATAAGATGCATAAACATTTCCACCCTCTTTTTTGGGGGGAAAGGTGCGGCTTATACTCTGACAAATATGGTATTTATTCATTTTGTCAAGAATATATAAGATTACAGAAAAAGTATAAACATGATTGGGAATACATGAACTGTATACGAATACATGGGAACATTAGAACAGGGATGGTAGGCACACTGGTGTGCTTATGACGCCCCTTACAGACCTCTTAGGAATGGGGTGAGGTCAACAGACAGTCTAAGGTTAAAGTTTTGGGGGTTTGGGGAAGAAACCATAGAGTCAGGTAGTGCATTCCAGGCACAGGTGGGTTCTGAATCTTCTTACTGCCAGTTTGCTCAGGGTCGTGCCTCGAGCGGGTGTGGGCGCAGCAAGCAAAATATAGTTTCTGCATATGTGCAGAAGCAAAATCCAAAATTGACCTAGTTTATTGTGTTCTGAAAACTCTCTTTGTTTCTAGTTTAGATTCTTTGAACTAGAAAGCACTGTTTCTTAAGATTAAACTGAATTTCCATCAAAAAAAGTCTTTTCATTGTGCATTATCCGTGTATCATCTCTAACTGCAGCATCATTCAGTAGATAAATTTTGTGTTATATAAACAAAATTGCCTTTGAAACTAAATGTTTGGGGATATAACCTAAAACGGAGCTCCAACTCCCGTCCCATCTGCTCCTCTATTTGTTCCATTTACATTTTCCAATTAATTCCTTATTCTTGTAAAGCCCCATTCTTCCCCTCTGTCCTGTCAGCATCTGTCCTCCTGACACCTTTGTTGATTCCATATACAGAAATATAAAAGCAACCTTGAGGACCGGCTGGTGGGAGAGAATTTAGAGAATACCAAAAAAGAGCTTTGTTCTTTTTCCTGGCAGCCCCCCTGAGCAATGTGATTTTGAAATGTTGAGTCTATCCTGTGATTTGTTCCAAATTCTTGATTAAGTTCAGCCTTTTTGGGCAATAGCTGAAAGGGACCTCATCCTTTATAGTTTATTTAATTCATTCTAGGCCAGGAAATGTAAAATCAAAGTTCGCCAAGTCGACATCCTCTTGGGAGAACTTAAGCTTTTGAGTGCTCAATGATGTGAAAGCAAGGATGGGATTGTAGTTGTTTTTAGAAATCAGTAACAGTTGTCTAAAGGTTAAGACTTTCAAAGAGTGGGATTTAATACAGGGAAATGACAAGTAAAATGATATTAATATAAAAAATTACTAATGAAAGTGGGATTGATGCAGTCATCCGAGCTGCTGTTATTTCAGCATTAAAAAAAGAAATCCCGTCTTTAGTAAAAAAAAATTTAAAAGCAGTTCTTTCGTATTTTTATCATCTGTATAAAATGTAATGAAATGAAAAATGGTGACTGGACCAAGTTCATCTGCAGAGTTTCATGGGTGAGATTTCATCCCAGTCATAACCCACACATTCATATAGTCTAAGCTACAAATAATAGGAGCCATGGTGGCGGAGTGGTTAGAATGCAGTACTGCAGGGCTAACTCACTGCCAGAAGTTCGATCCTGACTGGCTCAAGGTTGAGTCAGCCTTCCATCCTTCTGAAGTTGGTAAAATAAGGACCCAAATTGTTAGGGGCAATATGCTGACACTGTAAACTTCCCAGAGGGTGCTGTAATGCACTATGGAGCATTATATAAGTCTAAGTGCTATTGCTATTGCTATAATGCAAATCCTATAGAAACCAGGAGTCCCTTTTCACAAAAAGGAAAAGGGATACGGGAACCATGCCTCGCTAGGAGGTTCACTATGTGTGTCTGTTGCTATATCTTCCGAAATGTTGCATATGATATATCTATGTTTTGAAAAAGATTTGGAAAGGAGTTTTATGATAGCATACACATGTACAGATATCTTATTTGCAATTATTGATGCTTTATGTGGAGATGCATTTCTATCCCTATAAAAAGAGATGAAAAAAAGTTTCCCTTGTCCAGTCATGTCTGTCTCTAGGGGATGGTGCTCATCTCCATTTCCTAGCCAAGGGAACCAGCATTGTCTGAAGATGCTTCCATGGTCATGTGGCTGGCATGACTGTACACCGAGATTCACAGAACACTGTTACCTTCCCACTGAAGTGGGAATTATCTACTTGCAAGTTGCATGCTTTCAAACTGCTAGGTTAGCAGGAGTTGGGCATTAATGGGAACTCACCATGTCACGTGGGACCTGGGTCTCGAACTGCTTACCTTCTGGTAGACAAGCCCAGGGTCTTAACCACTAGGGCTTGTCTACCAGACCAATTCCAACCAATTCCATGGGTCCTGAACAAGCCTTGAAGATGAATATCTGCACCACAGTTTGTAAAGAGCTCTTTTTATTTGAAATTAATCTTATTGCTTTTGAATCTAATAAGCAGTTCTCTACTGAAGCAAGCCTGTTGAAATAGCTAGCAGGCTTGTAAATAGCAATCTCATATTTGTAATGATTTTATGGGTCAGAGAAAATGTTGACTGATTTATGTTAATTAGTAACCTAGCTTATGACTTTACTCGGTGATTTGGGAGAGCAGTTGTCTTGGCTGGACTATTTGAGTGCTGCATTTATCAAACAGACAGATTTTAATTGTTTCATTTTATTACTAATTATGATAATAATCATTCTTTTTTCAGCTTCTTTGGAAGGTAGATTTACTGGCTGATATCATTTAACACAGAAATGCAAAATGTAAGGCTGCAAGGCCACATATTGCCCCGCACCCTCACATTACCATTTTTTCTTAATTGAATAGCAGGGGACAATTATTAAACATGTATATCTAGTCATATTAACTGTGTTTAATTGCAATTACATTTCATTTAAATGAAATGAGACAAAATTGAGTTTTGATTCCCCCTCTCCCTGCCTCTATTTACAGCTTCCCTGTATGCCACAGGCCAAGCTTTACCATTAACGAGGGAGAAATTGCACATTTCTGACTTCTATTAACTCATCTTCAAGAGGGGCAGGAAAGTTGCGAATGTTGTTATATGTTGGAGGTCAAGGCTGGGTTCCTCTTACCTTCCCTACCGGTTCGGGTTGCGCTAGAAGTGCACATTTTGCATCACTTCCAGGTATAAAACCCTATGTGCATGCGCAGGAGGATTTGCACATGTGCAGAGGGTTCTTTTCAAGGCAATTTCACCCCGGAGTACCAATTTCAGGGCAAAGGACTGGTTCAGGGGCGTGGCTAGCCGGCCATTGCTGCTGGTTCGACGAGCAGGGGCAAATTTCTGCTACTGGTTCTAGAGAACCAGCAGCAACCCACCACTGTTGGAGGTTCACAACCTTTCTTATCTTAAGTTCCACTAACCACTATGTTAAAGAATCAGGGTCCCAACATGCTAGAAACAAAACTCTACTTTTCCCAAGGATTTTAATATTAAAGTATTGTATTCGTCATTTATAATGAAGACATACACTTTCAGTATTTTTATCTACTTAGATAGGCTACTACTCAGCTCCATCCATGAGTATATGACCTGTAAAGGTAGTGTGATATTATCCCTTTCTTACCAAAAATTCCTACCATAGTCTCTGCTTAAGATCTTAGGCAATGCACTTTACAGCATAGGACTTGCTGATGAGTCAAGACCTTCAAATATCTGGGGATTGTCTTCCAAGCTACAGGTAAATGCAAATATGTTGACTACTTCACTCTAAATGCAACGTGTAGTCTTTACAATCCTTTTACTTCTCCAAAGGAGCTTAGCATATACCTGCAGCAATTAAAGTCTTCTCAGCCAAGACTAGAGTCCAGCTTCTTTTTGAAGCTCAGTTGGGTCCCTGCAGGTCATTCCTTCTCTTGGCAAGACTTCAGTCCAAATTTCTGAGAACTAGCTTTCAACCACATCCCTGTGTTTTGAGCGCAGACGTTTGCTGTGAAGTTGGCCTTCTCAAAATTGAAACATCTGCCTCAGTGGTGAAATCTAAAAAATTTTCCTACCGGTTCTGTGGGTGTGGCTTATTCTGTGGGCGTGACTTGGAGGACAGGTGACTGGGTGGGCGTGCTTTTACACTTCACACAGACAGAACACAAAAAACTTTTACACTTTGCACACACACAACACAAAACAACACAACTGATTCCGATACCATGCAAAAGCAGCTGCACTGACTCACACACAATGCAAAAATACACAAAATGGCACCAGCAACAGATTTAACACATTTCACAATTTTAACAGATTTGCAGAGTTGGAAAAAGGGACCCTTCTAGGTTATCTAGTCCAACTCCCTGCCTAAGCAGAATTGCAAAAGCACACAACATTCCATATTTTATTTATATTTTTAGATAAAAGCAGCTCAATTTAAAACTTTATAAATTTTAAAGGGCTATGTCTAAAAAAGAAATTCCTAAAAAGAAAAAACCTCAAGAAAATATACTGCCCAATTTACTATTTTTTTAAAGCAAAAAATCCCCCCACCTTACTTATCCAATTGAAGGAGCCAAGCAGGCAGAATCAGTTGCTCACCAAGGAGATGGATTGCAGGCTGAAAAACTTAATTTGTTTTCCACTGTATGTCCATTGCTATGAGCTACCTGACAAATCAAAATGCTAGTTGAGCAATGCTAGATTGAAGAATGGTCCATTCTGGGCCATCTCTGCATTCCAGAGAACTGCCAGGTCTGCAGCAGTATTACTAATGGAGAAAAAAGAAATTACCTAAATTCTGTCAAGTGCCTCATCTGAAACATTTTAATGAGTCTATCATCCCTGCTGATATTTAGTGGAACTAGCAATTTAAAACTGACATAAAGAGGTTTTCCTGTTTTTCATTGATTCCTCAATCTGTTTGTTTACAGAATTGAAAGAAGCAGAAGAGAAATTTGGTAAGGGAACAAATTCTAATGTAATTTTCAGTTGTTGGCGAATGAATGGAATTACAGTATATCCAGCTATTTTCAGACTTCATCTTAAATCATGCTTAACTTAGTTCCATTATAAATTTAAATTCTGTATGACATAAACAGCACCAATGCTTAGGAAAATGGTGAAAGTAAACCCTAAATACACTTGTATGTAAATAAGATAGTATCTTCATGTGCAAATGTTTGGATATACGTGCATGCCCGTATTAATGGATATGTCTCAAAAGTTGATTATAGGCATGGTTATTCCAAATTATTTTTCCAAAAACATAAATGAAGGCACTTGTTCACTTGGGTCTGGTCTTAACAGTGTCTGGCATTGGAAACATTCCTCTCTTCGTGGTTGGATCTATTGGATGAATTTAGTTTAGTGAAAGGGAATGGAAGAGTTCTTAAAATGCATTATGGGCATGTTAATCCTTCCAATGTTTACCCCTGCTCTCCCAAAACTACAGGGTTGTAAAAGTACAATTAAGTCTACATGGCCATCACTGATTGAGAAAAATAAGAGTCTGTTTAACTGAATTCAGAAAAACTTCCTCTGTAGTACTTCTTCTTTTTGCTCACATTTAATTCTAAGCCCTTCATATTGGTTGCTATATCTTTAGTACTTTTGTCAGAAGCTTTTTAAGTGTAATTACATGTTTTTCTTCTTACAACCATTGTAATTATACTGTTACAATCAATGTAATATTGGATGTTTCTTTTTCAGTTAAAGATTCAACAGAATTAGGTGAGTTCTTTAGATTCTATTTGGCTTCAGCAACCTATCTTCTTTGGCAGGGGTGGGTTCTAACATACCTCGCTGCCGGTTCACTGCCTCCCATGCCGCATGCACGCGCCTTGTGCGCGTGCGCATGCACAGTAGAAAAAACCCCCACATTTCTTTTAAAAAGCCAAAAACAAGATGGTGAGGCATGCGCAGTGCCAGAAACTCGGCTTCTGCACATGTGCAGAATAAAAAAATCAGAAAAAAATTCCCCCCAAATTCCTCCCCTGAAACAAATTTGAAAAAAAAGATGGTGATGCCCATGGAGCAGAACCACCTCTGTGACATCACCAGCGGCCTAATACCTACTCAGTAGAACCAGTCCAATCCGGTAGGAACCCACCTCTGTTGTTCGGTAATAAATATGAAGTCCTTGTAAATTTCATCATTCTTATTTGTTTGATTGATTTATATTGCAGATTTCAGGAGGGCATCATCCAATACAGGTATATTTGTTTGTGAATATAAGACCTCTAGTAATTGAATACTATCCAAAATTACAAAGAATCTGTATTAAAAATGCATGTAGCAGCTAACATGGAAAGAACATATGAGAAATGAGGAACTTAATATAGCAGGATAAGGGGGAAAAAGAAAAAAATATAATTCAAATGATTAGTAGTCACCCCATCAGTTGCTGATTTACCAACCATTTACCGTATTTTTCAGAGTATAAGATGCTCTGGAATATAAGACGCACCTTAGTTTTGGGGGAGGAAAGCAAGGGGAAAAAATTCTGCCTCTGCCTACTATCATCCATCGGTATTCATCTGGTTAGTGTCCTTACTGCAAACAGCAAACAGCCTTGTCAACTTCAGCAGATTACTGCAGCCTGGTTCAGCATGAGGTGCTGATTGATGGGTGGATTGGCCTCCTAGAATACCCGTCAACTGTTCCAGGTTGCAGTGATTGCCACAGACCATCACCACCTAGTAATTTTTGGGCAATTCCAGGCGGCAGGGTTTGGTGGCATCCTCACTTCCACTTGGATTTTGATAACAAAAAGCACATATCTTTTTGGTGAGTCTGTGGAAAAGGAGGAGGAGGGCATGTGGCTCTGCAAATTGCATCGGGGAATCGGGGAATTGGGGAGGAAAACAAGCATTGTATTTTTGGCCTCCTGCCAACCTGCCTTCCATTGAAGACCTGTACATTGCACAAGTCAAAAAGAGGGCCGTGAAAATATTTACTGACCCCTCGCATCCTGGACGTAGATTGTTTCAACTCCTACCCTCAAAACGACGCTATAGAGCACTGCAAACCAAGACAACTAGACACAAGAACAGTT
>JANHFT010000160.1:130396-148197 GCA_032467955.1 Pseudoxenodon macrops | reverse complement strand
CCCCCTCCCACCCCTCTTGTTTTTGGCTCGGCAGCGCATGGTGAGCGAGCGGCGACAGGGGGACGGGACCGGTTCGGGGGCGTGGCCAGTCAACCAGCTTACTGGTATGGTGAACCAGGCCACATGTCCGGTAACGGTTCTACCGGACCGGACCGGACCGGGAGCATTTCACCCCTGGGAGGAATCTAATGAATATTGTCAGATGGCCATACCTATTAATAGTGAAGAAAATCTCAGAAATGAAATGCTTTGGATCTTGGGATCCAGGTGAAAGCAGAATATATTTTCTCTCTCCAGACTAACAAATTTGGGCAGAATCTAACATAAGTAACATGTTCAAAAATCTAAGGAATACATTTGCATACATAAATTATTATATATTATTATGCATACAATATATACATTAAAACTATGATATAAAACATTACAGTAATAGAAATGTAATATTATGGTAATTGTGGTAAAAGAATTGTGTTCACTGCCAGCTCCCTAGTCTTGATTCCAGTATAACACGCAGCACACAATCTCTGCACTTAAAGCAACTCCAGAAGCAGAAGTGTCCAGAACACCACTCTGTTCTGTTTTATTCCATGAGTTTCAATTGTTGAGCTGAAGTATTTGAAATACCACCAGGTACTCAATCCTTGCCCTTCACATCTTATTTAATTTAATAGTGAGGGGCTGTTGGGTTAGTGCCAAAAAGTTATAAATGCCTCAGCAAAGCAGGAAATAGTGGCAGTCTCTTCAAGAGAGGCAATTCTCAGGCCATCTCTAAAGAAATCAAATGTGGTCCCAGAGGATGAAAACAACTCTAGGTCAGTGGCTAATATGCTCTTCCTTCTTTCTTCCTTATTGGTGGATGGCTGATCAACTCCAGGGTCTCTTGGATGAGATACATTTTCTAGATCTTTTTTCAATGTGGTTTGAAGTCTGGTTATGGCATAGAAACTATTTTGGTTGCTCTGTAGCAGACTTGGGCATTTTACAGTCCATGGGCTACATCTGGCCCTTTGACTGTCCTTGTCTGGTAGGGAGAGGCAGTGATGTGGAGGCAGTGGTGGTGGAAAACCGCAGCCCTCCAGAACAGTCCCAGTTTCTCAAGTGGTCCCTTGGGAAAATTAATTGCCCCCTCCTATTCTGTGGGATCACCTGTGCCATAAAAGACCCAATCTAACCTAACCCAAACTAGGGGGAGTGCATCCCTGTTAGTTCTACTGGACTTATCAGCAGCTTTTGATTCCATCAATGATGGTATCCTTCTGGATAGGCTGTTGGAGTTAGGATGAGGGGTTTACTGTATTAAGAGTGCTTCCACTTCTATTTGGCTGTTTCCTCATAACAGTTGAATTATTGAGTCCCTCAGGATTCTTTTGAGCTGAATGATTGTTCTGAGGTTAATTATTAATACTGGCTGCTGTTTTAACTGTTTCTGTTGTTGTTAGGCATTGTGAATGCTCTACGTTGGAATTTTAGTATATAAATCAAAATAATAAATAAATATGAGTAACACCAGACATGGAGCTGCCAACAGCAATTTTAAGAAATCAATGTATACTTCATTGAAACTTATGCTGTTTTATCAGATTTTGAAAACAATTATCATTATGCTTTAGAATAGCACACATTTAATGAAAATTGTTCTCAGAGTTGCCAACTTCTGCTTCTTCAACTGTGGCAATCAGGCTGTATAAAGTGCTTCAGATACCGTACAGATATATAACACCTATTTGGATAGGGTTAGTATAGTGTTAACAATACAGTTTTATTGTTGATCTTTTTTTAAGGAACTCCTAGCATGAAATTTGGTTCCCCCCCCCACAGCAGTCATGTACAATGAGTTGACATGACCAGTGAACTATCCAGTATAATCTGAATACATCTTCCATGTTAAGTTACAGACAGTTCAAACCTGTTCAGTGCCAGTAATTACAAGTACAGGAGGTCAGACCTAATAGATTAGAGTACTTTATGGCAGCTGTGCACTTTATTGCAGTGCAGGAATGTGAGAGTGCAGGAAAACAAACAAGCTGACTTCAGATGCTAACGCTTCCTGCAGGTTAGGTCTAAGACCAGAAAGCTGTTCAGCAACAAAAGTCAAAGCTCTTTTTTAATAGCTCTGATTGAGACACACCTATTTTCTTGAGTCATGTCTTTTTCTTTGAGGAGCCTCACTGAATGACTTTTTTCTTCTCTTTGTATGAAGACTATGGACCATCGTCATCAATCAATCAATCAATCAATCAATCAATCAGAAAAGAGCTGGAAGGGATCTTGGAGGTCTTCTAGTCCAACCCCCTGCTCAAGCAGGAGACCCTATACCATTTCAGATCATTTTACAATAGGTAATTATAAATTCCACATTTATAATGATAATGGCAAAAATATTGTTGCATAAAAATCATGTAGGAAATAAATTAGGCAAGTCAGCATTTTGGAGAGAAGTATTTTCTTCCATTTTAAGTGTTCTGAAATATGTGGGCAATACTGATTCTTTAAAATATATGCGAGATTAGAAATTTTGAACTGACCATAGCTGCTGCCAGGTCTCATGTCACCACAATTATTTTTCAAATTCTGCTTTTCCATTCACACACTGTTTCCACAACAGTAGCTGTGTAATCTGACACTATTTAAAGCAGTTTGTAGCTTTTCATTTAAAACTGATCCAATCACCTATCTATGTATTATATTTCAAGCAGCAGAAAGGAACTAACATTCTAAATAAACAAATATCCACAGAGTCAGAAGAGAAGCTAAGGCTCTCGAACAGTGATGACGAATCTTTTTCTCATCGCGTGCCGAAAGTGCATGTGTGCGTGACATTGTGTTTCGGCAACCACAATGCAATGTGCATGTGACACCCCTGCGGCATACCCCCGTGCATGCGCACGCACCCTCCATGCTCCCATTGCGTATGCATGCGGGATCCCCTGCATCCCATTTTGCACCTAGCGGGCTTCCCTGCAGCCTCCTGGGACCAAAAATGGGCCATGGAGGGAGGCACACTGCACTCCCGTGGCCTGTTTTGGGCCTAGAAGGCCTCCCTGCTGTTTCCTGGGACCAAAAACAGGCCACAGGGGGAGGGGGTTGCCGTTCCCCCGTGCTCCCCCCACCCCATGCATGTGTGCAAATCTCCTGCATGCGTCCTGCCCTCCGTGCATGCACGGCAGATACCTGAAAATCAGCTGGCCGGCAGGAGACGCACACGCATGCACGGTGGAGCTGAGCTGGGTGACAGCTTGCTTGCTCACAGAGAGGGCTCTGTGTGCCACCTGTGGCATGCGTGCCATAGGTTCGCCATCATGGCTCTAGAATATTTTTCCACTGGAGGTGAGATTGGCTTCCATATGCCTGGCCTTCTGGAAAAGCCCCAAACCTGGCTCTGCTGGCTGCCTGGTGTTCTGATAGGGGTGCTGTAAACTCGAGCTGGCTAACGGGATAGAGAAAAAATCCCCACATTGCCTATTATCTTGTTTTTTAGTTTCTTATTTAATCTTTTTAATTTTAATCAATGTAATTTTTTTTAGTTTTATCAGAACTTGCCTGTGCCTCTAGAGAAGAATGATAAAAAAATGTAGACAAATGAACATTCTTTCAGTCATATCAGCAAACTGTGTGTACAGAAGCAACGTTACAGGTTAATACTCACCACATTAAAATTAAGGTTTTTTTCTACCCACTCTTTGGCTTCTTTGAATTCTTCTTTCATTTCCATGATATACAGTGTATCTAAGGCATCAACAATAGTTGCTCCTTGAATATTACCTGAAAAAGAGTCAGCAACTTTATTGATAAGGTTCTTTTATTCTTCCATATTTTGGAAGAGAGAAGTTATAGCAATATTCATGTTTAGATTTCTAGACCATTAGTTAACCGCTCCAGTTCATTGTATAATTTTTATTGATACTTTTAACAATGAGACCTAGCAAAAACTGAAATAGAATGAAAAAACAGAAAAAGAAAGAAAAAAGAAAAAGCTAAGAGTTCAGACAAGAAAAAATATATAAAGAAAAATAAAATGAAACTTCTGATTTTCTTCATAGTAGTAATAATTACAATTATATTTGACTCCCTTCTTTCTATAATCTATCCTATTTGTTATCAAAACCATATTATAGGTTCATTTTTAATTTTTTTTTACACAAAAAGTCCACAGTGGGTTTTCAGTTATCAATAAATGTAGTTATTATCTTTTCCTTAACCAAACATCAATTTAAACATTTCAGCAAGTTGTCTCAAAGGTGCTTTTTCTAAAGGAAAAAAAAGGAAAAAACCATTTGAAAAAGCATTATTGAAGACAACTATGACCTGAATGACTGAGAATCTCCACAGACATTTTGCAAATTCTATTATCTTCAGGTATTGCCAAATTTTTCCATGCTTATGCATTCAATAATCTCATATATAAAAACGAAGTTTTAATTGTTTATCCATCAGTTCTAGGAATAAAAGTTCTAGTTAATTTTGATTAACAAATTCTATTACCACATTAAACTATCAAAGGCTATCAATGGTTGATGATAAAACATACAGTGGTTGATGAAATACATGTAAAATACCTTTGTAGCAATGCAGGTACATTAAAATGCCTAGAAATGATGAATATTATTTCTCTGGCAGTATTATCCAAGTTAATTGGGCTACCCCTAGCAACAATAACATTATTAAAATATCTTACACCAATACCTCAAAAATCAATAATACTACAGTATTCCAGACCTGTTGTATACACAAACCTTTCAATTTCTCCACAATACTTTAAATTTGAATAAGGCAAAACATTGTCAAGGATTCAAGTGGAAAAGGTAAAGGTTTCCCCTGTCTAGTCATGCCCAGCTGTAGGGGGCCATTTTCATGTCCATTTCTTAGCAGAGGGAGCCAGCATTGTCCACAGACATTTCCACGGTGGTATGGCCAGCATGACTGTATGCCAAGGTGCAGGGAATGCTGTAACCTTCCCACCGAAGTGGTACCTATTTATCTACTTGCATTTGCATACTTTCAAACTGCTAGATGGTCAGGAGTTGGGGTATTAATGGGAGCTCACCCCATTGCACAGCACTCAGGTCTTGAATATGGATTGTCAGCTGGAAGCTCAGCATCTTTAACTGCGGAGCCATCATGCCCTCTCTTCAATTACAAAACATGACTAATATTTATGAGAAAGCAGTTGTGTTGTTAGTTGAGCAATGTTATATTAAATAAAGCAGGAAGTAAATATTGAAATTAACACATGATGAGCAAAGAGATTGCAATTCATGTAAAAACAAATGTAGGTTATTCTATATATCATACACTTTTTATTTTTATGTTGTGTTTAAATCTTGTACATATTTATACGGAAGTAACTCCTACTGATTAATACATAGACATTTTATTGATCTACTCTGTTTATTCTGGGTATAAACTCAGAGTTCCTTCATATCAAATGTGTTTTCCTATAATGTACTCAGTAAAATAGTTTGTAACAATATGGAGTGAAAACTGGGAAAAGTATAATCATGTAGTTATTTATTTTATTCACAAATAAACAAGATATGTTGGGAAGGTAAATTCTGATTACTTCTGCTCTTCAAAAACATCTTACATCATAGTTCAAACAAAGTAAAAAACAAAATTATGTAAAAAACATATTTGCAACTTGACAAAACTATTTAAATGAGCATGGCTCATACAGAATAAAATTATTTGATTTACCAATAAATCTTAGAATCTATCTAAACTGCCAGAAGGAAATGTTCGTGGATTTTAAAGAAAATAAATGCAAACTCCAGTTTATGGCTCCAGTAAACAATTCAATTTACTGACCATTCCTTAATCATTTCTAAAAGCAGTGATAGTCTGCAAAAAACTTAATGTCGTCTGACCTTTAACTATGTCGTCCTGAGCAGAAATCACATATCTTTGGGCCCTGACTTCAGCTTTTCAAACAGATGCTGTGTAAGAGACACTCTTTCATTATTCCTAATTCACAATATCTGTTGAATGCAAAATTGCCTGTAAGCCCCCTGCCCCCCAAAATCCCATAGTATTCTGGAAGTAGAAAACCTGCATGCTCCTGATGCACTGGGATCAAAGTTGAAAGGACAGAGAGAAGAGACATAGCATAGAAGGAAGCACAACTGAGCACAGCGAAGAAAGATCAGCAAGACAAACCAACCTAGCAAGCTGACATCATTAGGGAGGATACTAAACATATGGAAAGACCAGAAGTGCTTATCTATGAAAGACATTTCTTATATTATACCGCCATATGTGGATAAAGAATTATAGGCTTTCTAATGGTAAAATGACAAGAGAAAGCTTATGCAGAGCAATATTATGTGCAAAAAATTAAGTACAGTACTGTACTTTTTACACTGAATGGCTTTCAGACATTAGAAACTCATAGTCCTGAAAATAGAAATTTAATTATACTAGCTAATTGTTCATTACAATGATTGAACATTACACAAGATAAATTGAGTAACTGGAAAGGAACCAATATCAACGAAATCTAATTTTTTCCCCAGGCACCTACTGCTAGGAAGCATATATGTATGCCAACAGCTGGCATGATATATGAGCATATTAATATTTAATGTCTTAATTTTAAGTATTTCCAGTCCTTCTCCACAGGCTGGATCCAGATCATACTTACTACGTAATGAATTCTACTTCATTCTGTCAGACTTACTATTAAATAAACATACATAATATTTATATTAGTAAGATCTAAATAATATAGGAAATTACTAAAAATGTGACGGGGGGTCATTTATGCTGTCTTGAGCTCTTGAATGCAAAGAATATTGAGTTTTAAATAAATATTTACAAATATTTCAATTAAAGAAATTATAAAAAGCTCTCAATTTGTTTGAGTAAGATATTGAAAACATGTGAGAGTAAGCATGCTGATTGGATCTAGAATGCAGCCTGTTTAATGACTGACAATTCTGCAGGAAGGCATAGAGAAGGGTCAGTTATGTACTTAAATCTAGATACCTACTGTGTAGAGGAACCCAAACTAAAACATCTTCAACAGAATGGGTTATTGCTTTTGTCTATGTAATAATAAAGAAAAGTGAAGCAATTCTTGAAATCACAAGGAACAGCTAGCAACTCTTCTGCATTATCAACTATGGGAGACATTGATTTCAATCAAATGCAATTTATCACAATCCTATGAAGAGCAAGAATAACTAGAATAATTGACATCTTTCATCTTTTGTTTGAGGCTCAGTAAGGTTTATTATGCAAGTACAACTTTAGAATACCATCAAAATATATTATGGAATCTGGGAGAAGCATCCAGGGATAAATGTTGAACTGATGTTCCATGGTTTAGCAAAGGCAGCTAGATGCTGGATTCATACTGCCAAATATTCTCTGTGGATCAAGGAAAGGTCTTGAGAACACCCTATGTATTTCAGACAGTCATGTCATATGACTCCTTTGCTCAATGATCACAATCTTAGCACTCCCAGTTGCACTTGTTACATGATCTCCGAGGTTGTTAAAACAATAGAGCAAAACAACTGCCTACCAAAGGATTTCAGCTCTTCGTGGAGCTGAAGCTCTCTGGCAAGCGGTCCTTTCATTCACTCAACCAGGCAACATTTGATTTCCAAAGAAATCAGCAGAGAAAATTACAAGTAGCAATCATATGATTGTTATAGGTGTGAACAAATTGCCAAGGACTCAGGTTGTGATCACATGACCAAATAGTCATGAATCAAAGATTACCTGTATGAGAAAGCATAACTTAGAAATTTCTTTTTGGAATTTAAAGATTGCTGGGAATAAGAAAAAAAAGTAAAATTGATTTATTTTATCATGGTTAAAATAATGGTTTGCTGTTTTTGATGAGACTCAAAAAATGTTGGCTTGGGATTGTTAGAAGAGAAAGGGGATTTGTTTAAGTAGAAATGAACATAAATATAAAAGGAATGATTCAAATTGAATGTAAAGGATATAATATGTAAAACTATCTTTTTAGTTTTTGTATACAAATAATAGGTTGCTATTTCTGGTGATGTTTATTAGTTTCTTTGATTGAGACTGGATGATGGTTATTTTTTGTAATGTTTGATTTTTTCTTTTTTTACCGGGATTAGACTTTGAAGAGACAAAGGGGGGAATTTGTTTAAATGGAAATCTAGATGTAAATATAAATGGGAGGATTCAAATTGGGTGTAATAAATATAGTTTGTAATACTTATGTTCTTACTTTCACTGGAGTTTTTTGACTAATATGGAGAGATGAAGATTTAGAGATGGACTTACAGAGAATGAATGATTGGCTGTATTTTAACAATGATATGTTGTTAATGTTGATTATGCTTCCTGAGGCTAAAGGTAAAAGTTACTTTTTATCTGCACTTTTTCAAATTTTTAATTCTTTAAACGTATTTCTGTAGTATGCAGAAAAATGTAGTATTAGTTTTATTTGTTGAATGCAATCTTCATATAAAATTATTTAAAAAAGCAAGTATTGTGCAATCAGAAAATACAACGTTTTCATGTTATTTTATTACATTTAGTACCCTGTTTCCCTGAAATTTAGATCTCCCCGGATAATAAGCCCAATCAGGCTTTTGAGTGCTTGCGCTAAAATAAGCCATTCCCCAAAAATAAGCCCTCCCAAAACACAGCAGCAGCCATGAGGTGACCACGCTCTCCCCCTCCTGCACCTCAAAAATAATAAGACCTCCCCAAAAATAAGGCCAAGCGCTTATTTTGGGGGGGGTCAAAAGAAAATAAGACCCTGTCTTATTTTCAGGGAAACCTGGTAGCTATATAACATATACTGGTTCCATATTCCAGTATTTAGCAAAAGAAAAATCAGGAGCTCCGTAGTTTCATGGATAAAATAATTACATTTGGAAGCAATTATTCTGAAGAACTAAAGCCAAATAAAGTCGGCTGAGCTGCTACTTGGAATACTAGTATAAGGCGGGTTCCTCTATTTCTAGGAATTAAGAAGAAAGCAAGAACACTATTTTCCACTGTATTTTTCTATAATGTTATACTCTGTGCCCACTTTTATCCTTCCCTTAAATCTCAACATACTTTTCTTAAGTTATTGGTAGTGGGACTCTGAAAATTGTTCCAATTCTAAATTAACTCTACACCAATAAAAGAATAATGATTTTATCTTCATTAGAGCACAGCTGGGGAGAGCAATGACATATATGGTATATGGTTTCCTCTCCTTCTACTCCCCTTTAGTCTATCGTAATTTGGTTCAGAGAGTTCTGCTCTCCCTGGAAAAAACATACAAGCAGCTATTAGGGGCAGATATATACTTCAAAGTGTTGTCTGGAGGAGGCCCTTTCACCTCCTCTCTAGGCTATTCCAGAGTTAACTCCACACCCAAGTATCTTCTCTCTGTGTTATTACCTAAGCTTTGTTGCTGCTAAACTTCATGACTAAGTTATATGACTGTGTTTTCACACCTCTCTTATCACAATGCCTTGCAGGAGAGTGCCTGCTTTCCATGAGAAACCAAGTACTGAAATGCTAGTGTTTTGAAAAAATGGCTGAGGAGTTTCCTTTTTAGTGCACTATAGTGACACTTATTCAATTATTTGTATTGCATTTAATTATTAGTCATCTTTAAAGGTGGAGTGTCCTGATCATAAATAGATAACATACAAAGCATTTCCGGTCCAGCATTATGGAAACTTTAGGTTTCCATTCTTTTACTAACTCAGTTATCTTTTTAATTTTTTACACACACACAAAAGTATGAATAGGTAACTAACTCCAGTCTGATTATCTACTTATTAAGTGTTGCAGCAAAGTGCACTATTAACTTGAGACCATTGTTCTGTGTCCCATAAATTGGGGTGATAGAGAAGTTACTTAACGGTAAGAGTAGATAGTTGTTTGAAAGTAAAGTGATCTCCCTGCCGCTGGATGTGTTCCAGCAAAGGCTGGAGAGACATCTGTCAGAGATGTTTTAATCTGGATTTCTGAACTGAGCTTGGTCTCAATACTTAAAAGGCTCTTCCCAATGCAATGATTCTGTGATTAATGTTGGCACTTCTCCAATGGGGCTGTGGCAATTTTGCTCTAAAAATGTTTCTTTATAAAATTAAAAGCTGGTAAATTTGGAAACACTTATTTTGCTAGCATTTGCTCCTAACTAGTATGAGCAGGCTCCTTCCATGAAGCCAGAAAGTGACGGAGATACTGAAATTAATAGTAAATAATAGAAAATAATCTAACATTTACTACTAGGTACAATGAGTGATCTGGTACTATTTCACATGCTACGCTCAGGCAAATATATTCCTCCAGTTACATAAGGATAAGGTTTGAGTTAGCAAGAATATGGTACGGCATCTGCTTTTCTGTGGTATTGAACCTTATTTGTTTTGTTTGTTCATTGTGTTGCCAAAAATGAAGAACATGTACGAAGGTCATTTTATGGAAGGCCCGACAGAAAAGAGTCTGACATTTAATTTTCAACCTTGACATTTCAGACTGTAGTTCTAAAGTAAGAGGAAAAGTAGCAGTTCTGAATTGCTAATCAAAACAGACATCCACTAAAATTAATTTACAGTAATTATGATATTTAATAATTCCAGCAAGGGCAAGGGTTAATGGCAATACGGTTGGTAATAGGAGAACTCCCTGAAGCCTTAGAGACAATACATATTTCAAACACTAAGCTTGCAAAGGTTCAGATCCTCATCTTTTGTCATATACCATGTTTCTCCGAAAATAATACAGGGTTTTATTTTCTTTTGACCCCCAAAATAAGCGCCTGGCCTTATTTTCGAGGAAGTCTTATTATTTTTGAGGTGTAGGAGGTGGTGAGCGTGGTCACCTCATGGCTGCTGCTGTGTTTTGGGGAGGGCTTATTTTTGGGGACGGTTTATTTTAGCGCATGCGCTCAAAAGCCTAATTGGGTTTATTATCCAAGGAGGTCTTATTTTCAGGGAAACAGGGTAGTATGACAGTACACAGTTGTATAAGAAATGATTTAATTCAGGGGCTATTGTTAAAAGATAAAACAAATAAAAACTGAAATATAAGACTCTCACTCAGTGATATTTTTCCCCTTAAATAATATTGTATCATTGGGCTAGTGGTTGAGACACCAGGCTAGAGACCAAGAGACTGTGAGGCATGAAAGCTTTAGGTATGAAAACTGGCTGGGTGACTAATCACTCTCTCGGCCCAATGGGGTTGTTTTTTGGTAAGGAAAGTAGAAGGAAGAAGGAGTATTAGCTATGTTTGCTGGCTTGAGTTATTTATTTAAAAAGTGAGATTAAAAAAAATCTAAATTATTTGTTATATAACTGAACTGTACATTTAACTTGTGATTTATCATTTCAAACTTTAAAACAATTTGGTTTTAACTAATCATAGATAAAACAATCAGCTTCAGTGCTATAGTTTGTGATGTGACTGAAAGACAATATAGACAATATTAGACAGGAAAGAGGTCTGACTGATTGACAATTAAAAAGAACAAATTATATTCCAGCTAATTCTAGCAAATTATGGAAGTGAAATGAAATCTGGAATTAGTTGGCTGAGATACAGGCTTCTACTAAAAAGAGCAGCTAGACAAGGGTATACTTTAGAAGATAATACAATTTACCACAGCTTCCTCCAGTTTCTTTCTGCACTCAAAACTAATAAAGAGAGATAAAAGTGGGGAAATTTACAGTGTGGCAAACAAAGCATCAACACCATATTAGAAAATCAGAGCTCCTAATTTTGACAGCAGACAATTCAGATTTATCATTGTTATTACTATTTTATTATTACACTTTTCCTAATCTGTGAGTCAAGTGTAAATGTTTTCTTGATATTTATGTTCTTCACAAATTTCCTACAATATGTTAGTTTGAAAGAGCAAACTTAAATTTATTCTTGCAGAAAAGTAGCTGTTTCTAAAAATGGGCAACACACAATATTATGGGTTTTTTAAAAAACTGGATGAAGAAACAAATAAAGTGACATAAAACAGGATGCCATTAAGAAATAAAGATAGATGACTACAGTTTTTTAAATCTGCAATATAAGTGTCCTATTATGTTGCTGTCCATAGTATTTTCTTATTTTAAAAATTTACCTCAAATTAAAAAGTATTGCTTCCTGAAACCATCATTCAATAGGAAATTACAAACATAAAGCATATATTTATGAATTCTAATTTTAGAAATATTATGTATATTAGAAATAGTATACAAAAATTATTACAAATTAATATAAGGTATAAAGATATTTGTAATCAGATAATAAGAATTAAACAGCCTGATTCTCATATAATACTGACTCATAATGTCATCTATGGGCCACAATAATTATGTGTTTGCATTTAGGAATGTACTACACCACGGTAAAAAACCTTTTGTTAATGGTCTTTGTACATGAGCCAATGAAACCAATTGTTAGAACTATACCTCACATAGAAATCTTCTCAGATATGCAATAATCTTTGTAGACTAAATGCACAAGAAATACATAAAATACGTAAGATACTGTAAGAGGGATATAGCATGGTGGAGAGAAATATGCTCTTCCCAATTCCAGAATTAAAATATAGGTAATCCTTGACTTACAACCATTCATTCAATAATCATTTGAAGTTACTACAGTACTGAAAAAAATTGACTTATGATTCATACTGAAAGTTACAGTTGCTGCAATGCCCCTGTGGTCACAATTTGGGTTCTTGCCAGTCTGCCTGCACTTACAGCTGCAGGAGACACATCAACTTCCTCCACTCACCTGCCACATCCATGGCCTTTTAGACCTCTACTGTTCTGCTGTCCCAGCTCACCCTTGCCATCTTCTTGCTCCTGCTGCCAAGCTGGACTGCCAAATCCCTAAATTTTGATCTTGTGACCATGGGGGCACTGCAGAGTTCAGTACTCTGCTCCCTCCACTCATATTCAATATCTACATGAGGCTGCTGGGTGAGCTCATGTAGGAGTGAGGTTTTGGGACCTGCCAGTTATGCTTATACCATTTTTGGTTCTGGGATGGGGTTGCACTGTCCTAGACAGACCCAGTAAGCAATCTGGAAGTTCTTCTAGACTCATGACTCCTGCTCAAAATGTAGGTGTGCCTTGAAGGCCTTTGCATGGTTCCATGTTGTGTGCCATTTGCAAACTGGGGGGCTTACTTGACGAGTCCCAAGAAGTGGGGCTTTTCGGCTGTGCGGCTTACCTTATGGAACACCCTCCTCCCCAAAGGTTCCCTCCTGAATACAGGAAAAACCACTTTAGATTTTGATCATCTGTCCCCCTAATACAGATTGGCACAAAATACAGAGCATAGGCAGGAAAAAGGGGAAGGCTTAGCTAATTTCCAGGATTGCTTAAGAACTATGATCCAACAGGTCTCTGACTTAAAGCAATTTGCCCAAATTTTAGTAACACTTTTACTTAGGTTGCACTTAAAATCTATCTTACTGGGCTGGAAGGAGAAAACATTAATGAGATTATTACAATGGCCACTCACTCAAAAGTTTCTAGATAAGGAAAGAAAAAGCTGAATACACTGCTTATGGCTCTTCAATTGAGTCAGCTGCAGGCAACTCACTTTCCAAACTCGTAGACAAGGAAAAGGAAGGACACCTCTAAATATAGCAACAGACAACAAAATCTGGAACAAGTCTCCGACTTATCCTTGTTCAACCCCCCCTCCTCCCCCAGGATCACATTACTCCCATGAAAATCCTGGGATTTGGAGGCAAATTGTCCTAAAATAGCACAAGGATGTGTACAGGTGAAAGTAATAGCATCTCACCTTCTTCTATCTTTCTGTCTCTGAACCATTTGCTAATTGCACCATAGGAGGAAAAACTATCTATACTTTGCCTTCTAGATACTCCTGCTTTTTATTCTACTACCAGGAAATTAGAATTCCCAATATTTCTCTGTAGCTAATGGCCTCAGAATTGGGTCTGGCTATGCAAATTAACAGCCATTACATATTACATACCAAATGGAATTTATTTAGATATAATTTCCCAGCATGAAGAAGCAACAATCGTTCTATTTGCAATGCCTCTTTGGGAGGTAAGCCAGCCTTACATTTTAGATGACTACAAGTTGAAGCAAGTTGTTATATTTTGTGGTCAAAACATTTTAATAATGAAATGGGATGCATACTTTCAGTTCTGTCTGTTAAACTTTAAATTCCAATTGACTAAAAAACAAAACAAAACCCCATTAACAAGGAAAATGCAATATCCTTTAAACCCAGAAGCTAAAGAAGGAATTAAACCAGTAACTGGAGCATTCTTGAAGCAGGATATAATTATAATCACTAGAAGCAACACTTCAATCTTCCTCATTCAAAAATGGTGATAGAGTAATAAATGACACATTGTGTAGCATCTAAGAATGACAAAAAGACTTATGATCGCCACCTTTCCTGTGGTTCCAAACCCCCACACTATTCTGGTCAGCATTTTTCTATATGTTGCTAACTTTTCAGACATGAGTCTTTGTAAACTTTTCTTTTTTGTTCCTATTTATCTTAATAATCAGCTTTGTTTTGCATGTACACTACCTGTATAATCTGTTTGATCTTGTCCTGCATCTTCTCCTCTAATTCACTATGTTGATGATCTCCTTGTGGCTTTCTTTCTTCTGGAAACTTGCCAGACTGACACAGACACAATCTGTTACAGCTGAGAAAGGGCACAAGGTCTCTAACACCAAGCTGCAGCTCTGAAAAACCTCTGTGCCTTATCTAGGTCATGGTATTTCCCAAGGTAGGCTCTCTCTTTCTCACATTGATTTCATGTTAAATTTCTCTTGCCTACTTCTGTTGGCAGAGGTGTACACTTTTGAGAGAATGGGATATTGCTGCCAGTGGATTTTGAACTTAACAGAGTTAACTCCTCTGAAAACTTCTGCTACTTCCTTTTATTGCCTAAATCTCCAAAATCCTCTTTTCTGGCTTTAACATTTGTGTTTGCTTCTATTTTTGCTGTAGAAATTCCTGACTGCTCTAAGCCTTTCATCTTCTTTGGCCATGAACTCTATACCTTTGCTCAATCTATCAACACCGAAGCATAGGGAACAAAACAGACCACTGGCCTGCTACAGCAAAACATGTTAGGTCTCATTGCTTTTTCTTTTTCTACATGATTGGGCACAGTAGCTGCTGCTCTTTAGTCTGTGGATCTTTGCCTTGGGCCATCAGCATTTTGTTATCACATGCTATTTCTTCTCTCTTGCTTAAATGCCAGATTCAAGTAGCTAGATGTGCTAACATGTGCCTTTAAATTAGCCAAAGGGAAATCTGGTAATATTTATGTAGATTCTTGATATGTCTTTGCAGTTATGCATAATTTGAGCTTTATGGAAACTGAGATGGTTTCTAACTAATTCAGGTTCGCCTATTAAGCACGTCTCCTTGGTAAAAAGTCTCCTAGAGGCCTTGCTCTTCTCCTCTGCACTCTCTGTCTCATCAGAATATTTCTGATGATATTAGAAATGCACTGGCAGATGTCTCTGCCAAATATGCAGTCCCTCCCAAACTTACTTAAATGCTTTCCAGATTTGGTAGAGGCCATCCCAGATGTCTCTTCAGAACTCCAAATCAAAAAAGCATGCTTGGAACTCTCATAGATGCTTATTAATACTCTCAGTCAATGGGGCTTCCTCTGATGGATACTCAGTGGCTCCCAAGGTACTGCTTCTATATTTTGTTCATTTAGCCCATGGAATTGAGCATATGAGCAGAGGGAGAACGAAATCTTTGATGAAAAATTGTGGTTTGTACCAAGATTTACTATTGCAAAGAAACAATATTGTAGAAGCTTCCCAGTTTACCTAGCCTATAACCCAGAATACCCAATAAAAACTAGGAAAGCTCTTCATCCACCACCATTTTGAACTTTTGTGTACTTCTATATAGATTTTGTTTAGGTGTGTAGTACAAGGTAACATTTTCTGGCAAATGGTTTTTAAATATATGTATGATTTGAATATATAATGTCTTCCACCACTGAAGGGATTAAGACTCTCAGATGGAGCTCAGCTAAGACTGATATTTATCTGATCCCAAAGATGCATTGCAAAAAAAAAATTTCCTTTTTACACTCAAGACTTTTGTTAAGTGCCTATATCTTAACAAATAGCATGGATCATTGCATGTAGTCCTGTCCTTGAATATGGTTAAGAGTACAACCTCTTGACCTCTAAACCTATCAGGATCTCACAGCTTCTATCAATTCCCTTGTTTACATTACCTTACTGATTTGTGCATAGAGAATATATAAAAACTTGTAGCAAAATATGTAAGAGGCAAGCTGTAGCAAGTTAGAGATTCTTCTGCCCATTTTGGAATATGAAGCAACATTGCCTCTCACCGTCTGCAAGTGCTGCTAATTTTCTTAACAGTAGACATGATATAACCAGAGAATTAAACTTTGATAAAGAAAGAGACATTTTCAATAACATGTCACTGCAGCTAGTCAAAAACACTGCTTCCAATATAATCTTTAACTTCAGAAATCAGCTGATGTCATTAAATAGAAAGCATATATTACTTACCAAATAAATTGCTTGAGTGTCCTTGTTTTGATATGGGCTTCAATTCATTTAATCCCCAGGCATAATGTTTGTAATTATCCCAGGCATGTTTCATCATCTGGTGGGAAATGTAAGGAGGATTATAATTTGGATTTGGCAAGAAAACTAGCAGGAAATATACTGTAACCAAAGATCAATGCACCTCATTCAATGGTGAATTAAATGCCTATTATATTATAGATATATTTTAATGTTAAACATTATTAGCAGCAACATCATATAGATGTTCGCTGTTTTAGTTACTCACTTATACAGGGAACCTGCTTTAATTCCTTTCTAATCCCAATTCTTACTTAGAAATATATAATAGAGACTCATATATTTCCAGTACAGCAAACATTTCTGTTTAAGTCTGTTGGCTAAAACTAATAAACAACAATAACATTCTTATATGTTATTCACCTATAGCATATAATAACATAAAGCAAATCTAAACTCTAGTAGACATTGCAGAATTTACTGAAATAATTTAGCAACGTAAAAGAAAAATGTATGGACATCCCCAGCAAATGCAAAGCTGTTTAATTCACAACACAGGCAGAGACTTGGATGGCATCCTTTTATAAACAGAAATACTTATTTTACATCATGAATCAGTGGTTCCCAATCTATTATATAAGTTCCTACATCATTGTCACAAATCTTTGACTAATATTATGTAAATTAGGAATCAGCAAAATAGCATCTGTTGGCACAAAGATGTATACCTTCAGCAGACTGATACTAAATGAACATATTCTTTTTAAAAAATAATAATTTAAATTTCTGCAATCTACTGAGATGTTTAAATCCCAAGATTTTGGAAAGAATAAATTTTATGGTCTTCTATCACAACAATACACGAGCACACAATAGATACAAACTTATGGTTAACTGCTCCAAACTTCATTGCAGAAAATACAACTTCAGTAACAGAGTGGTCAATGCCTGGAATGCACACTACCTGACACTGTCGTTTCTTCCCCAAACCACCAAAACTTTAACCTTAGACCAGTGATGGCGAACCTTTTTCTTCTTGCATGCCAAAAATGGCAGCGTGTGTGCATGCGTGCCAGAACACAACCCCTCCACGCACACTGCATTGTGCATGTGCACGCATGCCCCCCCATTGGGTCATTTTGTGCCCTCCAGAGGGTTCAGGAGGCTTCCCTGAAGCCTCCAGAGGGTAAAAAATGGCCCAACGGGACTACCGTTTTGCCCATTGAGCGTGCATAAGCGCACCAGTGTGTCTACTATTCCTGTCCT
>JANHFT010000160.1:119765-130296 GCA_032467955.1 Pseudoxenodon macrops | reverse complement strand
GGGTTCAGGAGGCTTCCCTGAAGCCTCCAGAGGGTAAAAAATGGCCCAACAGGACTACTGTTTTGCCCATTGAGCGTGCATAAGCGCACCAGTGTGTCTACTATTCCTGTCCTAATATTCCCTTTATTCGTATCCATTTCTTGTATTTATAATCATGTTTATACTTATATCTGTTATATAATAAATGCTTGACAAAATAAATAAATAAATCTTTGAGATGATTCTTTTTAAAAAATGATGCCATCAAATTAATGCCTGTTCTATAGCAAACAGTACTTCCTGCACAAGACAGAAGTGATTTCCAATGCACAGGCCAGATACAGACACCAGAATGCTTGCAAATTCCCATCAACTCTCCTATTGCATCCCCTAAATATTTATTTTTGATATATAGGTTAGAATTCATACTACTGCCTTTGGAACGTGTTAAATAACAGATACGAATGTGCACATTTAAATATAGTCACCACTCTCCTTTCCTCTCCCAAAGGAGAGAGTAGAAGTACATGTTTCCTATGTGCAAAAGAGCATTCTTTTCTATAAAGGAATATATTTCAGAGTCTCATCATGATCCACCACAGTTTGGTATAAATGTATCACTTGCCCTTTGAAAGATCTCTCTTCTTGAAGAGAGCTCTCTGTCATCAGTTCCCATTCTCCCAAGATTAATTTTGTTTGTTTGTTTTCCTTAGCAGGAAAAGGTGCACTGATAGGATATGAAGCAACAGCATTCTAACACTTGGGAAAACTGGGATGGCTTTAATCCTAAAACCTAAGCTCTCTCACTAGAATTGTCTCCTCATTTCAAGTATTATCTTTCCATTTCTAAACTACATATTGTTTTCCTGCATGTACCTCACACCACAGATGCACACACGTGTTGTATTTTAAAGGTGTGCTTGTTCAAGCATTATATATCAGTTGGGACTAAGCTATATCATTTGGGCTAAACTGTCCCAAATAATATATAAAGCTAAAGCTAAAACAGCTCAGTAGTACAGAGATTGTCTCACTCATGTTAATGTTTAAATAACCAAAGACAAACTTTCTCATTCTTGTGTCCTCTTATTATTGTGGGAATTCTGTAAATTAAAGTTATATGCTAGAGGGCAACAAACCAAGGAAGAGTAAATTAAGAAAATAATCTGAGAAGTGAATCAGATAAGTGATCAGGTACTGTTCTCTAAAACAGATTAACATTCTAATCTAAGCTTATTAAATTGATTTCCAAGTTAGCAGAAAGCAACTTTAATGGAGTACTAAAATAGTTTTTTAAAAAAGGCTTTCTCAAAAAGATATTAGATAACGTTATTTCCATAAGTCAAATCTAAACTTTCATGATTATATGTTCTTTAAAGTCTATTAATATTCTGTATTTGAGAGAAAGTTTGGCAATATTCAACTCGTATACATCATTTCCTGCTTCTACTTGAGTTTGGATGGAAAATGGTATTCATATTATATTTAAAACTGGCAATGTATGCACTCCGTTAAGTCATTCTGCAGTAAAAGTTTGGATTCAGATAAAATATTCCAGTACGAAATCTGCTAGTCAGAAATATTGTACTGTGGCTGGATTTCAAGAATACTCAGCATACTCATTTAAGCAATGCATTTAAATAAAATATCTAAGTGAAGTGTTTGACTGAAGAACTAATTATCTAGAGTGACAGAATCAGAAATATTCAGCTAGATTATTAAACTCAACTGTCCTGCTGAGTACAGAAATTCAAATTAAACAAATCCGAACATCTGATTCTCTAGATCAGATGTCTGCCTAGCCTCTACATGAATATACTCATGTACTAATGAAAGGCAGACAATCATCTTGGTGTATAATGGATCCTCCTGTCAAATGGCTTTTATGATTGGGAGGTTTTTTTTAATGATAGAAAGTGCAATCATATAACGAGGAGGATCCATTTTTTTCTGTCTTGTATTCTGAGATGATACAGAATAGTATACCTATTTGCATACATATTTAACTAGTGTTAGCATATTGTCTTTCAGTTTTCTTTTTTACAATGGTAGATAGACTCAATTTTTGTCAACCTGGTTTACGTTTCACGGAATCCTTAAAGTGCAGAGTCCATAACTAGAAATCATAACTAAGGTCGGGTCTGAGAAGTACAGAATATATTGAAACTCTTATAACCTGTGATTTTGGAACTATGCAGTGGTGGGATTCAAATAATTTAACAACCGGTTCTCTTCCAACAACCACTTGACCAAACTGCTCAGAAAGTTAACAACCGATTCTCCCGAAATGGTGCAAACTGGCTGAATCCCACCACTGGAACTATGCTTCTGTTCATGCAACTTAGAATTGCATGTCTTTTTAACAGTTACTTTGTACATATTCCATTTGGAAACAACTGCAATTCCAGAATCTTTTTACCTCATGCTAGCTATTGTTTTTCTGATGGTTGTATATTTAGGTTTTTTGAGTGATGAACTATATCTGTCACTAATACATCTCATTGTGTTACTTACTGTCAGTTCTTCAAAGTAGCAGGTCAGGCCAAACTTTACAAGGACTACTGGAACTAGTGCTGCAGGGAATTGTTTTCATTTTCCCTTTAGTGTGAAGCATAGAACTTTGATCAGATCTCCTTAATCAAAGCTCAGATATTTCTACGATGAAAACTCCATCCCAAGCATATTCTAGTTGAATATGGCTGCCAATTTTTACAGATTATTCTTTCCAATCCTTTTAACCTTCACATGTCATTTCTATCTATTTTCAGCTCACCTTCAAGTCAGACTCGGCGGCTACCTGGGTAAGTCTACGTAGTTCTCTTGGCAACAATAAACAAATAAACATTTCAGAAGTAGTTTGCCATCGTCTTCTTCCTAGGGTTGAAAGTGGACTGGCCCAAAGTAACCCATTTGACTTTGTGCCTAAAATAGCACTAGAAACCACTGTATTCCATTTTTTAGTCTGGTATTTTTAACTATTAAATTAGCTCTCTCACTTATTAAACTTTGCATGCTACACCAGATTTTTCCAACTAGTGGTAATTTTTATATTTTACTCATGATCTTTTTATATGCTTTAGTAACCTTTCCTGGCAGCTTGCAGTGTAAGAATCTACCTGTGCTTCTCTGTTTGCTTTTTCTTTAAAATGCTAACAATTATCTTAGGGGAGAGGGGGAAACAAAGCAAAACTTCCAGTATCCTCTTTGACCAAAAGAATCATTTCATCAGAAATGATTTCATCAGCCTTCTTTTGTATTGATGTCAGGCTGGCTGGTCTATGGACCATGTATCTTCCCTTTTCTCCCTTTACAAAGTAAAGACAAACCATCTGGGAACAGCTTTCAGAACACATCACTTCTGAGAAAGACATGGCGGTTTTAGCAATCTGATAAGAGATGCTTTGTTCGTGTTCCCATGCACTGTGAAACACTTTTTCCCCCTAATGCTGCACATTTGAAAAATCATCAGTGGCTTTGGCATGTCTTGGGAGGGGTTCGGACATCCCCGATCCTTGGTCCTTTTTTAATGCCTTCCAGTCAATTCTTATTTGTTTTGCATAAGCAATGTTACATTAGCCAGGAGACTTCAATGATAATACAGAGTAGTTATTTGGCCAAGATCAAAAGTCAGTGCTGACTGCTGGCGACTGACTGGACCAATATCTGCAGTTTTCTTGGCAAGATTTTCAGAAATGTTTTGCCATTGCTTCTTCCTAGGGCTGAAAGAGAGAGTGGCCCAAGGCCACCCAGTTGGCTTCATACCTTGGTCTCTTGGTTTCTGGCTTGATGTCTTGACCACTACATTAAACTGCTGTATAACCTTTGCTTCTACCTGAGAATATATATTAAGCCTCTGGGTTCACTTTGAACACATTTGTTTTGTGCTAGTGAGTCACTATCTCCCATACCTATTTGCCTACCCATTTTGCAAAGAACAATTCCATCCTTTCTGCCATTTATGGATTCATTAATTTGTCTCCAATTGTGCAGTGTATTTTTTTCCCCTTTTTTCCTCCAAAGGCTTAGGAACAGCACTTTATCCAAACAAGAGTGTTTGGAGAAAGGCAAAAGCTGTATGTTACTTTAAAAGATTTTGAGACTTTAGTTTGAACTGAATATTAAAAGAATAAGTATTAAAGGACTATTTAAGACATATTCATGTGACAACATCACCTTGTAAAATCTAGAAATGTGGAAGTAACCAGAGCAATACCGTTATTTGGGAAAGATGTGTTTTGTAATAAAGAAACTGTACACTAACACTATGGCATGTTCAGGTCCTTGGACAGCAAAGAACCTTCACAAGGACTTACTTTCATCTGTTTCTGGGTTCCTACACGGCAGAATATCTTCTACATCTCTTGTATCCATTACTGTATTGTTCTTGTTCACTGGGCTTGCTTCTATGCCTTATTGTTCTTTTCACTGTTGGTTTCTTGTAATGCCCTTCTTTCTGTGACCTAATCTTTCAGTTAAAGTATGGTTGCTTGCTGCTCTTTTTGAATGAGTGTTACAATCATATAATTGTTGTTTATATATGCCAGGATGTCCTCAGGTGGAAACCCAAACATACTGCCTTGCAGGTGTGACCACAGGTTCCGTTCCTTTTTCCCCTGAAGCAATCAAGAGTAGTCAGCTTTTATTTTGTCTTGTTTCCAATTCCAATTCATGTTTTCAAGAGTCCACAGCAACTGGAACCAGAAATACTGGGTATAAGCAGCAATTATCAAAATTTAGTTGAATTATAAGCCAAAAATCTTTTGACAGTCAAAGATTTGTGCCACAATAGGCAGTCTACTTAAGGAGATTGTGGGATTTTCCAATTCTGCAGGGCTTTTAAAAGAGGCTGACCAGCCATTTCTTGTGGATATTTTAATTGCCCTGGTGTACAAACTGCTGGAGGCTAGTTTAAGGTGATCCTTCTGGTCACTTTCAATTTTACATTTGTTTATTCCCTTTAAACTTGCCTATTGAAGTTGACTCGCAATTCCCATTTACTCTCCCTGTTTATAGGCTCAGTGGGCTCATTTCCTAGAACCTACCTTATATTCCTTTACAATCTCTGCTTACACAGTCTGCCAAAGTCAATTTGAAGCTGTCTGGTCACACCCCAGCAATTATTCTGGAGATGACCTTTGAGGAGATGGTCCATTTAAAATTGTGAACTATAAGCTAATTTTCTCCTTTCCACTTGATTTAAAAATGCAAATGGATTCAATCTTAATTAACTGTTCAGAAAATAAGAACCAAAACCTCTCTTTTGTATATCTTTTTTATAGCTGGTTATTTACTGTGCATTTCTTTAGCCTGTTGAATTATTCTGCCTTCCACTGAGGTTTTATGCATAAAATTATTTGCGATTTTAGTCTATTGACTGACTACGTGTCATCAAGTAGTTTTCAAGAGAACCAAAAAGTCATTTTATTACCTGTTCTAATGAACAGAAAGGAGCCTTACAGACCAAACAAGCCACTGCAATTATCTCAGTAAGTACCAAGTTCAATGTCTTCTTAATACTTACAAATTTATGGCCATTCCTTGCTTGCCACTCAAAATAGCACTATAGCAGCAAGAAGAGCCGAGATAGGATTTATTTATTTATTTCAAACTGACAAGAACCATATTTCCACTATTTCTAGTTTGGTTTTAGACAATGAGCCTATAAACAGGGAGAGTAAATGGGAACATATTGTAAGTGTTTGGAACCAGAATAAATCTCGCAGAACACTTGAACTCTCATATCCCTTATATCACATTGTGCAATTCCCACCAGCCATATCTTACAATATCATAAGGCAATGATTCTCAACCTTTTATTCACCACTGATCCCTTTAAATACTTTTTATGGCCATGGAGCTCCCAAGACTTAACTCAATTATTTAAATCGTAACATTTCTTCAAGCCTTGGCAGACCCCCTGGACAACATGTGTTCCCCCCAGGGGTCTGCAGATCAGAGATTGAGAACCACTGTCATAAGGGATAACACATTATAGCAACTTTCCCCAATAGGGAGGTCACCAGGTCAGGATACAGCTTCCATTTTTTTCTCAAACAACAGATAGTACAAGGTGAGGTAGCTTATATGTAATTAAAAAATTGTCTTAAGTGTGAGAAACATAATCAACATATGTGAAGGACATGAGGCAGCAAGAGGCTGAAGTTTTGGTCATGATATCAGACCTAATTTTGTGAGAATTCACTCCATTGTTACAGAAGAAAAACAATTACAGAGTACTTTAGATGGCCTCCAGCTATGGATCAGTGTTGGATTCCATCTAACTGCAGCTTTAAAGTAGTTCTCATTTAGTGATCACAGTTGGGACTGGCAACTTGGTCATTAAGTGAAGCAGTTATTAAGTGAAAGCCAATTGCGCTTATGATCTTACTTCTGATTTCTTTTGCTTTGGAGACCTGTGAAGATTGTAAATGCTAGCATTGTTCATAAAATTACTTTCCCATCATTGTCATAACTGCAAGCAGTTATTAAATGGGACATTTGCTGAAGGAAGCAGCCACTAAATAAAGACTACTTTTAATGGGATGCTTTTTCCCTCTACAATCACTATCCAACGGACTGTACAAAATATTAAATATTAAAGGCACTGCACCAAAAAATAAGTATGGTAAATGTACATATATATCAGAGGTGGGTTCTAAATGTATCTTGCCGGCGGTTTGCTGTCTCCCGTGCTGCGTGGGTGCGCCTCGCGCACGTGCGCAGTAAAAAAAAACTTGAAAAATTAAAAAAGAGGTCGAAAACAAGATGGTCATGCATGCCATTTCGTTTCTGCGCATGCGCAGAAGAAGAAAAAATCCGGAAAAAAGTTTTTTTTTCCAAAAAAAAAAATCCCAAAAAAAGATGTCGGCGCCCACAGAGCAATAGAACCGGCTCCGTTATGTCACCAGCGGCCTACTACCCTGTTTCCCTGAAAATAAGACCTCCCCGGATAATAAGCACAATCAGGCTTTTGAGCGCATGCGCTAAAATAAGCCGCCCCTGAAAACATAGCAGCAGCCATGAGATGACCACGCTCACTGCCTCCTGCACCTCAAAAATAATAAGACCTCCCCAAAAATAAGGCCAAGTGCTTATTTTGTGGGTCAAAAGAAAATAAGACCCTGTCTTATTTTCGGGAAACACGGTACCTACTCAGTAGAACTGGTCCGAACTGGTAGGAACCCACCTCTGGTATATATCTCAAATGCTATCACTGAAATTCATCATGGTTAGTCATAAGACTCAACTTCAAAATAAGTTTGTAACAATAAAGCAGAAAAAACAAACAAAAAAGGACACCTGAGGCAACATACTTAACTTACACTAAATACTGTATTTGAAGATAAATATTTCTGCTATTAAAAAGGAATTAGCCCAAATCTGAAAAACCTTTTAAGTAAAGACACACTAAAATTACAGCATCACTAATAAGTCAGCAAAGTATCATACCAAATTAATTGTGGCTATATGATGACATCACAGAAGTTAATTCAGAGGTGACCAGAACACTATTTAATCAAAATAGAAAACATTGCCCTTATCTCTGAACTATATTTACTTGTGCTTAATGGCATTAACCCATATCTCTTCTTCAAGGAAGGCACTTTTTAACAATAATGTTACAATAGCAACAGTCAATCTTACACATGAATGCAAACATCATGGGTTGTTACTACCACTTGACAGCTCTGTGGGAGGTAGAAACATTTGTTTGAGCAAGGAGAGGAACAGCATTCTGCCAAACTTTCTGTGGCTTTTTGATAATTGTTAGGCTCCCTTTCACAGGTGAACTAGCTATAAAAGAGGGACATTTCTTCTTGGCTCTAATAACACAAACAGAGCTTTTGTCTTTTCACAATGAAGAATAAAACACAGCTAAATGGAGATTAGAAAAAAAAGGAAGGAGGGATTTGCCAACATTAAACAAGCTGCAAGCATATTATGACTGCTCATTCTTCGTGCAGGCAGTAATCTCCAGAACACTTAAATATATTGCAGATGTGTGCCTTTATTTCTTTGCCAGATGCTAGAATTATGAAGTATTTGTGTGGATGTGGAAGTGTGGTTGTTTACTCCACTTTTTCCTAAGTTTTGTTAGTTGCTCTAATAAATAACAGTTTAAGTTATTAATGGCATCCTCCTGGGATCAAAATTAAACTTGTCTGAAATAAACTAAAAAAAAACACACAATGAAAATAAGAGAATACAATTTAACTCTCTTGATGGATTCTTAGTACTGTGGCCCTGCCTCTTTCTTAGAAGTAGCAGCTTGGCAGGCATTTTATCACCCATCTTCCAAGAGGACACTCCCTAATGTCTTCACTGTTAATCAGTCTTTTTCTGATTATTTGGAAGATAAGAAGAAAATAATGAAATAGTTGCTATCCCATTGCCTCCTTATCATATAGTATTGAGAAGTGCAAAGTAGATATATCAGCTTTTCTCCCACTCCCAAAAGGGAAAGAAAGATCAAACTTTACTAGGAAAAAAAAAAAGAGAAATGCAAACACACTTCTCAACTTTTAAATCTTACAGTTGTAAATGTACAGGACCGAAAACGCAGAGTGAACCAATTTACAACGTACAGCGGCTGGTAAATTAGCTTAACAACAACAAGAATAAAGATCCAAAGATCATAAGGTAGCACTGGGTTGTTACAATTCCATCAGGTTCTGTCAGGCCTAGGCTCAAATCCAATTGACCCCTATTCTTTATTTGTTTACACCAGAGGTGTTAAACACATGGCCCGCAGGCCAAATCCGGCCTGCAATAGGCCCAGAGTTGTCCCACAGGGCCGTCAAGGAAATGGCGATGGGTCAGTCTGTGCTGCCCTGGCCTTCCCTGGCCTTCCCTGGCCATGCCCACCCAGTCGGCCACCCCCAGGTCATGCCCCCCCCCCAAGGCCAAACAAAATCCTGATATGGCCCATGATAGCATTGACTTTGACATCCCTGGTTTACACTAATAGAATCTTGCCAGGCTAAAGCTATAGACTTCTAACTTTAATAAAAACACCCTGGGAGATTCTAGGGTGTGGCTATCCTGAGCCTTTTCCTCCTCTCCCCCATCCAGTTCAGGACTGCACAGTCTCTTATTTTGGGCTGCTCTCTTGAATGTGTGTTGCCTCCTCTCCCTGGGAAGCCACAGTGTGATTGCTGAGATTCCCTCCAACTCCTTCTCCAATTGCACTTTCTACCCCAGGTTCTGAGTTTTACTGACCTCTAAGAATTTCTCAGGAAAAGTTGTTACAAGTGCATGACAAAGTATTGCTGAAACTTAGTTCTTACGGCATCTCCGGACCTCTGCACAAGTGGATAGCCACGTTCCAGTCAGCAAATGGTCAAAATAGGGAGGGTCCTATCAAATCCAGCACCAGTTAATAGTGGCAGGACCCACGTTCTTTCTGCTTTATATCAACAACCTATGTGATCACATTAAAAGCAGCTGCGTCCTTTTAGCCGATAACGTAAAGTTATTTAACACCACAGACAATGCTGCTGCCCTACAAAGCAACCTAGACTATGTGTCAGAATGGTTGCGTAATTGGCAACTCCAAATTTCAACTAACAAATGCTCTGTCCTACACATTAGCAATAAAAATCAGAACACCAAATACAAGTTAGGTGGAAACAATCTTATAGATGACCCTCACCCTGTCAAGAACCTCAATTATCTCAAATGATCTAAGCCCCAGAGCTCACTGTAACAGCATTGCCAAAAAGGCTTTAAGAGTTGTTAATCTTATTTTGCGAAGCTTCTTCTCTGGTAACATTGAATTGTTAACTAGGGCATATAAAACCTATGCCAGACCAATTCTCGAATACAGCTCATCCGCCTGGAACCCACACTGTATATCAGACATTAACATAATTGAGCGAGTTCAGAGGTATTTCTCGAGAAAAGTACTCCACTCCTCTATAGTTCCCTATGACTCCAGGCCTGAAATTTTGGGTTTGGACAATCTGGAACTGCACTGCCTGCGGTCTGATCTAAGGATAGTTCATAAAATTGTCTGCTATAACATCCTGCCTGTCAACAATTTCTTCAGCTTCAACCATAATAATACATGGGCAAACAATCGATACAAACTTAAGGTAAACTGCTACAAACTCGATTGCAGAAAATACGACTTCAGCAACAGAGTGGTCAACACCTGGAACGCCCTACCTGACTCCGTTGTTACAGCCTCAAATCCTCACAGCTACAATCTCAAACTGTCTACAGTGGACCTCACCCCATTCTTAAGGGGCCTTTAAAGGGGGCATGCATAAGTGCACCATCGGGCCTACAATCCCTGTCTTACTGTCCCTATTTATCGGTATTTACTTCCTTTGTTCATGTTTATCTTCATACTTATACTTGTTACCTTGTACATGTTTGACAAACAAATAAATAAATTAAATAAATAAATAAAAGTGATTTGGAAGCAGTGGAGTGTTTTCACAGAAACCTCATCTGTGCAATAAAAGACTAAACTACCGTGTTTCCCCGAAAATAAGACAGGGTCTTATTTTCTTTTGAACCCCGAAATATGGCCTTAGCCTTATTATCG
>JANHFT010000160.1:108168-119665 GCA_032467955.1 Pseudoxenodon macrops | reverse complement strand
CGTATATTTATGCCCACCCCGAAAAGCAGGGTTGGTCTTATTATCGGGACAGGTCGTATTTTCGGGGAAACACGGTATATATAATATTGTTGTGTTGCTTATCATTTACTTCTTACTTAATGCTGTATATATGTTGCTCTAATCAGGACACTGAGTAGATTGTTAGAAGTACAAGGGCATACAATGCAAGAACATGCACAGACCAAAGAAATTAAAATGTATTGCAATTTCTGCCTAAAATATTTCCTTATTACGTAAAGACAACCTGAAGTGAAGTCGTCTACTTCTTTTTCCTGGATCACCCCTTGCCTCAAGGATTAAATTTCAGCCACTGAGGGATAGAAGGTGACGATAAAGAAAGCAGGAACATTCTACCAGTCCTGACAAAAAAACTAACCCCAATAGGCTCCTCTCTCAATTGCCAGTCAACCTCATCTATTTCATCTGATGGAAGTTGTCAAGGAGGATAAAATGGGAAGTCAATTAATTGAACTTGCTGAAAGTTCAGAAAATTCCCAGGAAATCTACCCCATGATAGCAGCACTTTTATACTATGGCCGTTGTTGCATAAACATCAATGGAGACAAATTGAACTTTTATTTACAAGTTACTTTTTTTTATCAAGTACTCAATGTAGCCGAGTACACTGTAATCAAACTGCATATATGTGTGCATATTAAATATGTACCATTAGAAAAAATGGATCAAATGACTTTCTAACATTATTATTCTCAGCGATCCAAAGATGTAAAGCTAATATAATTCAACAGCTGTTAAATAACACAAATGCAAATAGTTTTGAGGAAATCAATAGAGGAATACTTTATCTGGTTATCCATATCTTATCTTTTCTGGCAACTGGGAAGAATCCCATCTAGTAACAATCCAACTTCTTATAACTCTCTATTCATTTGTGCTGCAAGTCCTGACCTAATCAATATAGCAATAAAAGGATTAACTCTTTTTTTAATACATGCAGCAAGAATTTGCTGAAAGGCCCTTTGCCTTATAATTGGTATAGAGCAGAAGGACAGTGTGGGCTCACATATTTATTATTCAAATTTATACAGTCACCTATCATACCGAAAGCAACTTGGGGCAGGGCACAATGAGATAAAAAAAACAATATTAAAAAAACATGGATATAAAATGTAAAAATCCATATGAATAAATATCGTAAAAACCAAATATACTTTTTTTGTTGTTATTTCTTTCTTGTCCCATTCTTATAGCAGACAGCTGTGTATGTACTGTCAAAAATAGAAGGCCCAACTATACATGTGTAGTTAGGATTCCTGAGTCTGGTCACCAAAAAATTATCTCAGCAATGCATTGTATGAAATGGAAGACTTGAAGATATTGATCAGTTTATTTGTCATCCTCTTCTGGTGTGTATTTTAACACATGTACAAGAAATTTCATTTATATATTAATAGTAGAGCATTAACTAAAACTGATTTACAAGCATACTAATAAAATCCTGTTCGGATTCTTAATTTTATACAATGTATTTGAGAACAAGGGAAACAACTCAGTGTGAAGCAAGAAGATAAATTTTAATCCATACTAAGGTTTGCATTTTCCCTATAGAAGAATGCAATTAACCCAAGTACTCCAAAACTGGTGCCATAATAGAAAACATTTTGGTTAAAAATTTATGTATACAACCATATAATACTATTTCATGTTTATTAACAAGGGAGTAAGTTTCCAAAAATAGTTGAACAGGATTCTAGATTACCCAGGAAGAAAAAGCATGCTGTTATATACTACTCAATCACTCTCACTGGACTCTGCTTCCTAGTGGGTTATGAGTAACTACGGTAATCCAGATGACTCTGCTCATGATTTGTTTATTATCACTACTGTGATTTGCTTCTTTTAACAAGTTAGGACCGAAGTTGAGAACCAGTAAAAATGGTTCAGAATTATATACAGAGAAATGAAGAGATTGTGGTTGCAGAATAACAGCAAGAAAAGTGACAAAATCTCCATGGTGCTGTTTAGTTCTTTAGCTTTCCTCCTGGGTGGAAGAGCCAAGACAAGAAATATGTCAAAATCTTGGCTGATCAGAGGAATGACAGATAGTGGTGGTAAATATTCATAGGGCCATCTGTTGATGACCATGGCATATAAAGAAAGAGGTAACGTATAAGGAGTGCATAGTAAAAACATGAATTTATAAAATGAGATAGAAAAGTAGCTTTATATTAAGTAACAAGATATCTCAGATAATTGGAAAGACTTTTTACAAAAGTTTCCCTGCTTACAAAATGTAAAGGAAATGAGTAAAAGTAGAATCTATAGGCTAAGGATAAGAAAAAAAACACATGCAAGTAAATGTTTTAATAACCGAGAGCGAGTTGCAGAAAAATATAATTATAGATAAAGAGAGTAAGAAATACTTAAGTAAGAAAGAGACAAAAACGCAGAATTTGATGGGGAAAAAAGGATTTTGGAAGTTGGTTAAGAGGGCAAAGTGAAGAGAAAACAAAAATGCCTAAATTATTTGAAATTATGCTTACGTAAAGTATACTGAATGTATATTTCAGAGACCTGCATAGGATTAATAAAGATATGTTGAAGGGTGGAACTGAAACACATTCTATAAATGATAATATCCAAGGGGGAAAAAAACCCTGAAGTCATGAATGTAGAAAAAGTTCCAAGTATAGATGGCATCTCAGCAGAAATGCTAAAAGACAAATATGGGTTCCTTATATTTATGATGTTAAGTATAAGCACATGTTTATGAAGACTGGTCTCTGTCAACAATGCCATTATTGTTACAAAAAGAGATTAGATACAAAAATGACAGGCAGATTATTTTAAGAGGTTTCATCTAGAAAGGTATATTAGCAGTTGTCTGAAAAAATGACAGGGAGCAAAGAGCAAAATTTGGAAATATGATGCCAAGTAAGTACCGTATGCTGAATAACGCTGCCTCCTACTTTTACTCTTTTTCTATGCTATGTATTGTGTTGCTTATTTCAGAAAAGATTAGTATGACGAGTGCATACAGTTATGACTGATAGGTCTCCAAAGTCAATACCAACTCAATGATGATTTATATATGAATATTTTGTGGAAACAAATATGTATAAACTGTGGATTGTTGCTGACTTGGGTACATTAGCTGTTGCATTGTCAAGAAAAGGAAGGAAGGAAGGAAGTATAAGATTGTTTCTTCTCAAAGTACAAAGATATTAATACATTGACAGAAGAGATAGTCAGAGAGAACACCGAAACTCTTTAAAGCAGGAAAAAGATAATGTAGCAATGAACTAAAGTTTTCATTTCTGAATGAAAACTAAAGCTCTTGTGCTTGGTAAAGAAATATATTATGAATTTGAATTTGGATTATTCTGTTTTGGTTTTAATCTTTCCTATAAACATTTATAATTAAGCAAGACTTTAAAGTTACTCAATTATTTTAGCAATTTGAGTCTGAATATTATACAAAATGTTACATAAATTTCATAGATAAACCACCACTATAAATGTGTTAATGATTTGTGAACAATGATAACAATGTTGACATTTTACTTTTAATCCTGTAAATTTATACATGCACTGCATTTCTCAAAGCTGCAGATGGGTGGAGAACAAGAACCATGTAAGCAAGCCTAACTTTTCCTTTTATAAAGCAGCTCCCGGGAAAGCTGTATTTTAATAATTATTCAGCAGTTAGCTATGCCAGAGCTAACAAAATATATTATAAAATACTTAAACATATGTCTGCAGATGAAGTTTAGTCGATGAAATATTATGTCATTGTCAATAACCTTGTGATATTTTATTTCTAATAATTAAGTGGTTTACTTGATTCAATATAGAGTAAAACTCTTGTCTAAAATATATTTAGAAATAATTTTACCTAGCTCCTAAAAAAGCATAATCCTAAAGTGTATTATGAGATTCAGTCTGATACAGTAGTTAAGGTGCCAGGCTAGAAACAGGGAGACTATGAGTTCTAGTCCTACTTTTGGCAAGAAGCCAGCTGAGTGACTTTAGGCCATTACTACTCTCTATGCCCTAGAAAGAAGGCAATGGCACACCATTTTTAAAAATCTTGCCAAGAAAATTGCAGGCAAAGATCCAGGCAGTCAACAGGAGTCAACAATAATTTGAAGACATAAGCAACAACAGCATTATAGTTATATTATAACTATATAATATTATAGTTCTAGACCAGGGGTCTACAATCTTAAATGTTCAAAGAGTCATTCGGACCCGCTTCCCTCAGAAAAGAAAACATCGGGAGCCACAAAACCTTTCCTGTGCCTGACTATTTATTGAGTGGCCACAAAACTAGAATGTATAGTTGAATTAAACATTCTGTTTTCTTCTGAAACTTTTCTTTTCTTGGATTTATCCATAGATGGTCTACCGGGGGTTGAAAAGCTCAATAAATTGCGTGCTGGCGGATGTCACACATTGGCGATTGTGACGCATATTTTGAGTGGCAGAGACTCGCAGCCAAGAGGTGAAAGAGCTACAAGCAGCTCCAGAGTCACAGGTTGCTGACCCCTGGTCTAGACCATTAAACAATATATTCTAGCACAGGTGAGGAGTAACCAATTGTAGATAAGTGAAAAGTCAATCCTACTTGTGCATATGTAAAAACAAACATCAATCATAATTTATCCAATTATGCATATGATTATATATACTCGTGTTTCCCCGAAAATAAGACAGGATCTTATTTTCTTTTGACCCCCTAAATAAGTGCTTGGCCTTATTTTTGGGGAAGTCTTATTATTTTTGAGGTGCAGGAAGTGGTGAGCAAGGTCACCTCATGGCTGCTGCTGTGTTTTGGGGAGGGCTTATTTTCAGGGGATGGTTTAGTTTAGCGCATGTGCTCAAAAGCCTGATTGGGCTTATTATCGGGGGAAGGTCTTATTTTCAAGGAAACAGTATATATATATCTTGGGAGAACAAAGAACCACTGGAGTGATGAAGTATCTCATGCCATGCTACTACACTTTTCCTGACAATTGTGTTTCTACAGATTGATAGTTAAAAAGGAGGGTCAAGTGTCTACATTATTTTAATGGGTTTTTTGGGGATGGCTTAGCCAAATGAAAATGTAATTAAATTATCACATGGCAATATCAAATCAGGTCAAAACATGTAAAATCCATTTTGCTCTGATGATAAAACATTCTATTTTGAAATTTAAATTACTGTGTTACTAGAGTTTAAATTCTTTTTTGCTATTATTTTTTCAAGATTAAATTAGCTTCTTTTAAAAGATTCTAAATGCTATGGCATCTATGCTATGGCTGTACAATTCATTGGGAGAATTGGCTGGGACAGCGATGAGGTAAGCCACTTCACTTCAGGAACAAACTGGCAGTTTCAGCAGCAACATTCATTGCACTTGCCCATATAGATTTGCTTATTTGGTAAATTGATGCATAAGCAGATAACATGGGCTAGAAGGCTATCATAAGGCTGCTCGGAATTTTCAAGCAAAGAGATCTGCGACAAAGTTTTGAAAAGTAATCCTTTCACTTGCAGTCTTGCAAGTGACACATTTAAGTGACTTAAATGTCCCTCATTGTTCTGCACAGCTCTATTAATTTAATAGCCTTCGCAACCTTATAAAACCGTAGCCCAAACTATAACTTTTTAGAAAGCAAACTTAAGGAGTTTTATTTTGTTTTTATGTTTTAAAAAGAAGAACTTTCAGCTTTAATAAGTTAACAATTTTGGAAGACTACATATCAAAACAACATGTTTACGTTCTTGAATAAATGCCCAAGAATATTTTTTGTCTCTGCTAGCACCACTAATCTATACTTCAAGAAATGCATACTATAGTATTATTCTTCAATTACTGTATATTCAATGCAAAGCTTTCTAAAAAGCTTTGTTGAACAAGAGAGTTTTTCAAAGTTTACATGAATAGAATAAAACTGTATCGTATAGTTTTATTATGATTGGGCTCAAGATTATAAAATGCTTATATGATATATTTCAAAGATACATTACCAAAAATTAAATAAACAACAAACAAAAAACCAGCAGGAAGCAATACTAATGAAATGTACTCAAGATCTGGAAAAAAGTTACTTTTATCCCTGAATCATAAATAAACCCCACCATGGTAGAAAGCTGAAAAGTTAAAGGAGTCTATATTGATGGAATGAAGTCCCTTTAGATGGATAATGTCCTAAAGCTAAATACTTAGTTTTAGATTTCAATATATCATATTTTTGTCTGCAGAATACTACACTGATCCCAGAACTTCAGCCAACTCTTAAATTTACATAAGGAAAACTTTGTCAGATATAATGACAAATAGCCCTTTTATAACCTGAATGCTTTATTTATAGTCTAGCTGTTGCAAAATCATTTATCCAATTATGCTACTAAATCTATAGATCAACTACATACCGGATAATCTGGCAAGACAAAATCACTGCAATGTCAATTTTCCAGATGTCAGTGCAGTGAATTAAATTCTGCAGCAGTTTACCTCATTTTATGTAATAGCATTATGGAAATGATATTCTTGACATAATGTGATGTTATGACGCAAACAACATTATCATGCAGATATAGGTAACACAAATGAAGTTATCTGGATTGCTGTAATGACATGTTTTTCAATTTACAAGCCCTTGTGCAGAATAATGGACAAACACTATTTCCAATTTGGTCCATTAAAAGAAATTTTCACTCTTACTCGGGTAGCAATCATATTGTAACAAAGTAACTTTATATTGATGAAGGATATTTAAAAGTATTTTTTCTCTGGTTTGGAAATTGTATAGACCTTTACAATTAAGGGAGAATCCCTGGGATTTCTACAACTTCTACAACAGTCAACTCTGGAGTATAAACCCCCCTCCCCCATGCCAAAGAAAGCAATGCAAATTACTTCCCTAAAACTGACAAGAAAGTAAAGGAAACTTCAGGGACACAGACATCAAAAAAGTTGAAGTTGAGGTTATCTTTATGCTCACTTATTCAGGATTTTGCATGAGATTACACTTAAAGAGAAGCCAAGCTACACAATTACCTAAATACAGTTTACATTTTTCCATTGGAAAGTATGCTGACGACAAGCAAATGAAAGCCTTCATGACAAAATTTTGAAAATGTTGATCAAGCAAAATATTCTGCAGTAGATGACATCACATGGATCAAGATCTACGCTGGTGTTCATCTATTGCAATGAACAGTAGAAGGATCCCAACAACCAGCTTATTTGATTTATAAATGATTTTATTCTTCATTTGCTTTACAAATGTTTTTATTTCTACAACAGTCTGTATAGATTTTCTTCAGGTTCTTTTTTCCCCATCCCTAGAGCAACAATAAAAATTTACTGCCCCACAAGTCACATAATATTTTATTCCAGCTTCATTAAGAGACCTCATGAAATTCAATGAGAACTCAAATTACACATAGTTCTGTTTATAAATTGTGCTTCTTACTAGATAACAACTAATGCAAATGAAATGTTTTTTTAAGCTTGGGGAATGTCCTGCTACTGTAATTTTGCAGATAGACTCACATCTATAGAAATGCTGCATCTTTTTTTATGTTTTTTTACTTTTTGTAAACTTCACACTGGCCACATGTTTACAGAGTATGATAGCAGCATTTTAGAATGCACAATGTAGTATTGGCACACTGCATATTCCTGAGATAAAGAGCAAAGTGAAGTACTCTGCACTACTCAAAAAATCTGTTCTAAGAGATAAAAAATTCTAGGAGAAATTCACAACACAACATATACAATTTCATCAACTTCTTTGATAATGACTCTAAGACAGCTTTGAAGACAGCTTTAATATCTTTAACTAATACTGACAGAAATGCCTGAAAAAAGCTCTTATCATATAAATATACAGCACAGGTATAGTTTTACAATTCCATAATACCAGATTCATGGAAGTACAAGCTAGATATGCCAATCAAATTGCCACTGATAGCAGTAGCAGTTTTAATTTGAAACTTTGTGAGTTAATGAACAGTTTAAACTCATAAAGGTAGACAAACTGTAGCGATTAACTATATTGAATTTCCCAATTAGAAAAGTTGAAAACATGAGCAGGCATGCATGTAATCCATCACTAATGTTACATACAATCTTTAGAACATTTTTATCAGTTCTATTCACTATTTCAAAGTTCAGAAAACAGCTATCTTATAAATCAGAGATCAAATACCCTATTATATACCCTGAATTCACATGTGACGTAACTTTATAGATAGCACAAGCCAATAAAGTGGTACTTAATTGCACAAACATTTTATGGAATATATTGCTTAATATATATCATGCTAAATAGATATTTTTGCACTAAATAGATCTTATTGCAAGTGCAGCCAGTTACTTATATTCCGTATATTTTGTGGGCTATATGAAATTATTAAATTAAATTATTAATTATTTCTACAGTAAGTTATTTCTACAGTATTTATCACTTACCTGTAAACACCTACCTGTTCATATTTATTGCTGTATAACTTGCTTTACTTGCAGGTGTTTTATTACACATAAAGGCTTCTTTTAAACTCTTTATAGTTTTAAGAGCTTTAATACTCCCTCAATGAACAAACATGAGATATACCTGTATAGAATAATTCTTAATGACAGTTTAAAAGACTATTCTATCATTGTTTCCCCAGCACACTAATCCATTCAAGGTGGCAGGCAAACAATATCACACTCCTTCTTTACTTCAGATAGGAACATATTAGTCATGGGAAAGACATCAAGAATTCCAAGGTATGACGAGGACAGTGCTCTAAACTTTACAGCATTAGAAAATGGACAATACCAGTTGTAAAATAGTACTGTACTTTTAACAATTTATATATTCTTAGCTAATGATATCCACCAGTTAACTTTTTAGGGATGAGTCTATTAATTTAAAATATGTAGCTAAGGTTTAAGTTATTCAAATTTGTCTTGAAATATTAAAGAATTTTGGTTCAGAGACTGGTATGCAAATGTAATCAGTTTGTAAAGCTGCTATATTATGGATTGAAATCTAAAGGGACAATTGATCACAGAAGTAAGCATCTTCTGGCATACCATACCATATTGGATTGTTAACCCCCTTCCCCAAATAAAAAACACCCTTTCTGACAGTAGTTGTTTCTGATAGCAAAATTATGATAGCAAAATTAAAGCAAAAATACAAGACATTTTCCTTCTTTCCCTTCTTCTGGCTTTGACACCATTCTCCTCATCCCACCTTCTCTAGCTGTGGCTTCCCAATAGTAGAGATTAAAACTAAATCACTATAATTTGTTCGCCATGTTTCAGTTTTGGACTAATGGCTTCAAAAACATGGGCTGGTACAATTTGCTTTCTCCGAAGACTGCCCACGTTGTCCATTTTACAAGAGTGACACGTGTCCTATCTATCTTCCATTAGAAGTTCCTGCTCACGTCAAAAGACGTGCCCATCACAGGACCGCACCCAAGCTGTTAAATCACTTGCAAACAAGCGGCGGAAGCGGGTCTTGAAGGTCGCGAATTACCAAGAAATGGTATTAAGCAGAGTGCAAATAAACAAACCAACTTCCCCTCGGAGAAAGGGACAAATAAACGGCTGCTCCCAGAGGTCGTGGAGAAGAAATCCCCCCCCCCCAAAAAAGCCACAAGGGCTGTATATTTGAATGCCTGCAGTAATTACTCACCTCTTTGATCTGGTCTCTTTTCTGCTGGACGGCGGGATCGCTGGGTTCCGTTCCTACGGCCCCGATAGGTTTGCTGAAAGGCAGGTCGGGCAATCCGGGAGCCCCCGGCTCTCCCCGGCCCAACTTGTCCTGCAGGAGAAGCTTCACCTTGTCCTGGTGGATGTCCCTGCGGATCTCGTCGGGCAGCTTTTGAAGAGTCTCTTTCGCCTCTCGCAAAGCCCGCTCGTGATCCTCGCGGATCTTGGCTAAGTTCTCCGCCGCTTCCTCGGCAGGCGACGAGCCGGCCCCGAAACTGCTGCTACTCCCCGCACCCGCCGGTGGCGGGACGTGCGGATCGCCCTGGGCTGGCGGAGGAGGAGGCGGCGGCGGCTGTTGGAGGGTGGTCGAGTGGAAGAAGACTCCGCTGAGCAATTTGGGGGAGTCCGGCAAGAAGAAGATGGCCCCAAAGCAAAGGGTGATGAAAGCGCTGAAGACCAACAACAGCACGAACTTTTCCGTCAGTCGGAACGCACCGCTGGGGCCGGGCCCTTTTCGGCTCCCGGGGGCCCCCAATGGACCCCCGCCTATGGAGCCCCCCAAAGCACCCGGGTTCGCGGGGCTGCCGAAAAGCGGCAGCAAACTGACGGCTGGCATGACAGCCCCACTGATAAGGTCCGGCTGCTAGAGGACAACGACGGCCGCGGGACAACCGCGGGGCCACCCGTTTGCAAGGCTCCCCTGCGGCAGCCGCCGCTGCCGCCGCCTCCCCAGCCCCACTCAGAGCGGTCGAGCCGCGGGACTAGCCCGCGCCCGTCGTCTCGGGCCGCCGCTGCCGGGGGCAACTTCGCCGCCCTCTCCAGCGACAGGAAGTTTTCTCGAGTCGCTGCCGCCGCCACGGCCGCCGCCTCTTCTTTGCAAAAAAACACGACTCCCGCTCGGTTGGAGCCCTGGGCTGAATGCAGGCAGGCGGTGGCGACCCGTGGTTAAGCGGCCAACGGCGAACAGGGAGTAACTCAAGCACCTCAATTTCAAAAACTAGGACTACTAAATATAAACTCAGGCCTATTTTAAAAACTAAAGTGATAGATAAAATGTTAGCAGTGTTTGAGTATTAAATTATTCTATTACTCTTTTGATAGATGTCTGCATTGGTGGACAGAGAGCTGTTCTAATTTTAATTTCTCTCTCTGCATCTGATGGTTTTTTTGTGCTGTTTCTCATGGCACCAGAGGTTAAAAGAAGAGCTTGCTGAAAATTGTTATTATCCTAAAAGAAAGATAATTAAGAAGTTGGTCCTTTCTGACATCTGATTAGATCCTTTCCCCCTTTTTCAACTTCAATCTCTTTTGCTACCCAATTCACAAATTAATTAGTGCTTTTTTAAATAGGCAATGGAATTACTGACTCAGCAATACTGCTTTTTCTTCCTTTCAGATGCTGCTCATTGTGTTCTGTGCCCACAGGATCAATATCCAAACATCAAGCAAGATCAGTGTTTCTCAAAGAGTTTAAATTTCCTTTCTTACAATGAACTTATTGGAGCTGCTTTGGTTTCTTTTGCTATATCCTTTGTCTTTATCACAGTTTTGGTAATGATAGTTTTCATAAAGAAGTGGAACACACCCATTGTCCGGGCTAACAATTGGAATCTCAGTTGGGTTCTTCTTATCTCCTTACTACTTTCTTATCTTTGTTCCCTGCTTTTTATTGGCAAACCTACTAAAGTGTCCTGCCTCCTTCAGATAACAGGTTTTGGCATCATTTTTTCCATTGCAGTTTCTTGTGTTTTGGCAAAAACAATCATTGTTATTCTGGCTTTCATGGCTACAAAACCAGGAAACAGGATTGCA
>JANHFT010000160.1:88907-108068 GCA_032467955.1 Pseudoxenodon macrops | reverse complement strand
AGGGGGCCGGGGGGTGGAGAGCGGGGCACCCGGGGCCGTGGGCCAGCGAGGCTCCGTCTCGCCCTGCCGGGTGTAGGGCAGGGCGGAGCGGTGCTGCCGGCTCCGCCGGGTGAGCCCGGGGGGGGTCGGGGCGGGGGGGGAGGGGGCGGGGTTTAGAAGGCGGGGCGGGGCGGTTGACGTGGGCGTGGAAGACGTTCCGTTAGAAATAACGGCGGAGGCTTGGGGCCGCTTTCCCCGGATCCGAACGTGCGAACTGAGGGTGCCGCTACAGTCCTCGTGTTTTCCCGTCGATGAGGGTCGCCCCTCACGCCAGAGGAGCTCCAGATTCGCTGGGTTCTTCCACTCTGGCTTGTTAATTCAGGCGAATTGGGTCGGTGCTCCATGGAAGGACATTAAGTTGCAAATGCCGTTTGTTTAACCACGCAAAACTTGGGGTTTTTCCTCGTGTTTTTTTTTTAAAGCGCGGGCTTAGGCTTTTTTCGTATCTTTTCTCATGCACGGGGTGGGAGGGTCACGTAGTTTATCTCTTTAATTTTGCAACACGGTGACGGTGACATTTAATAAAAAGGGTTACTAACGCTGAACGAGTTTTTAATACGGAGGTTGTGCGCCAGGGAGTGAAATATTCAGTTGTTTCTTTTGCTTCTGTGTAAATATGCATAGGATCTGCATCTCCTTGTACTGTGCAGAATGGGATGAATTATCAATGAAGCACGTTAGAGCTGCTTTATAAAACTGCTGTAAGGCAGGATTCCTCAGTCTTCAGTTGATTGACTCCCAAACATTTATTATACGGAAATAATATAATGAATGCTACTTGACTAACCAAATAATGTCAACTCCGTTGCTAGCAATAACACTTAGATTTATATACCACTTCACAGTCTTTAGAGCCCTTTCTAAACGGTTTTATAGAGTCAGCCTATTGCCCCCAACAATCTGGCTCCTCAATTTACGGACCTGAGAAGGATGGACTGCTGACTCAACCTTGAGCTGGTCAAGATCGAACGCCTGACAGTTGGCAGAGTTAACCTACAATATTGCAATATAACCACTATAGCACCATGGCTCTATAGTCCCATCAATCTGTGTGTGTGTGTGTGTGTGTGCGTGTGTGCGCGCGTGCGCGCACGTGCTATATTGACCACTTTGGGGAACTTTGCTATGAGGAATAGTGGTTAAAGGACTGGATTAGGAATGGAAAATCCTGCCAAAAGGCCACCTTCAGTTATGGAAATTCACTGGTGACTCTAGACAATCACTTGTTTTCAATCCAAGTTATCCCACCAAATTGGTAGGATAAAATGGAGATTCTTACATTGTGCCTTGACTTAATATATAAATATAAATCTAGCAAATCTCAAACTTTCTCTACTCTCTTTTTTCTTATACAGGTAGTCCTCAATTTACGACCACAATTGAGCCCAAAATTTATGTAGCTAAGTGAGACATTGTCAAATGAGTTTTTCCCCACTTTCTTGCTACAGTTGCTAAGTGAATCATTGCAGTTGTTAAGTTGTTCACACAGTTAAGTGAATCTTAACAGCTTAACAGCTTCCCCATTGACTTTGCTTCTTAGAAGGTTGCAAAAATGGATGACATGATTGGGACCCTGTAACTGTCATAAATGGAACCAATTGCCAAGCATCTGAATTTTGATCACATCTTGGGGATGCTGCAACAGGCGTAACTGAAAAATGGTCATTAGTAATTTTTTTCAGTGCTGTAGTTACTTTGAACGGTCACTAAATGAACAGTTGTAAATTGAGGACTACATGTACTGTAGTTCATCTTACTTACATGGAATAAGCATTGTACTGTGCAAGTTTTCAGTCTTATCCAGATCTGTAAGTTGTATTTTTATTCTGCATCTGATATGCAGCCTTCCACTAACTTTCATTGCCAGTCATTGAGGTCTATCACAGAAGAATTAGACTCATGTCTGCTTAAGAACATGCTCCTATCAATCATGCAGCACTAGACGAATGCTGGTATATTACTTTGAAAGCAACAAAAAATAAAAACCACCAACTACTCTATAGTTTTGGGAAATCCTGCTTTTTTTCTTCCTTCTATGCTCTTGCATTGGTGGAAAATATATTTGTAGATCTACATCTTGGTGCTTTCTTTTTTCATGGAAAGACTGACTGCTCATTGTGCTCCCTGCTTAACTTTGTACATACTCAACGGAAATATTTGTGATCTGTTAGTAACAACACAGCAAAGGTAGAATGAATTTACAATGCACTAGGAACAGCAACCAATCAGGATGTTATGTATAAGGGTTCATTTATAGATGGTGATAAAGAATGGGATAAAAGGAAGTCTGGAAGATAAGAGTGAGTCTTTTAGAAGGTTTATTTCAATTACATTGACTACCAGGAAGTACTTTGTGATCAATTTTTGTTTTTTGTAGGGGCTCTTCAAACATGGATAGCCAAGTGTTGTTCTGGAAGGTTCAAACCCTCTACCAGAAATTGAACTCAGAGATTTTAATACTTTAGATGGTTTTTACATGCTGATGGAAATTATGTAAAACCTTGTATGTGGGGGCATAACAATATAATAATTGTCTTGAAGGTGGACTGTATATACCAGTTTTTCTCATCCTTAGCAACTTTTAAGATGTATGGACTTCAACTCCCAGAATTCCCCAAGATAGCTGAGGCTTCATTACATACTAGCAATAGACAGGATGCATGCAAATAGTTTTTCCTATTTGTACTACATCATTGACCATTTAAATTGCTCAAATCTCTTCATTATTTTAATCTCTATTTTCAACCTGATGAATTTCAAAAATTGGAGCAGGTAAAAATATGCTAATTTTTCATTATCCTCCTTTCCACCATAAATAATTTTCATTTGCTAAAATAAGAAGTACTCCATTTCTCAGAAACTCAATAGCTTAAGTGATTCTTCAGAGAAAGATTTCTGAAGTTGTTAGGTAGCTACTCAAAACGCTTCTGATTTGGTGAATATTTCAAGACTTTTAAATGCTTGTGATACAACATAGGAATAACTATATAGCTTTGTAGTTAAAATGTAAATTGTAACCACCAGACTAAATTTTTTTTCTGTGCACAAATATTCTTGCTGCTTGGGCTTATCTATTTATTACTAAATTTGCTTTTCCAGCAATAGTGGAATAGTAAATGCTATAGATACATCTGTATGAGCAAATTTACAGATGTTCAGAGCAAGTGCTCTTTAATGTGTTCCATGGTCAGGCAGTTTTCCTGGCTTAAAGACAATTATGGGAGGGGCATTTGGTAAGCTTGAGAAGGTGCTGATTTTTGAAATTAGAAATCTTACTAGTTTTTGAGTTTTGTGAATCAAGAAATAGGTGCAAAGGGAAAAAATTCCTGTTGTATTATAAGGAATTAAATTAATCAAGGGCATCATTTTTTTCTTTTCTTTTTTCTAGTAAACTTCTGTTCCACTTTATCCTACTTAGCTGGCAACTGATGTAACAAGTGATTACTAGTGAATGGGGCTTTTTCTCCAGGCTTTTAAATTGTGAAGTTTTAATTTGGTGAATTTTATTTCTAATTCATCTTTTCAGTGAGCATTTCTTTGTGTTCTTTTGCTTTGCTACTGAACTGTTTATTCAACAATTTGTAACCTGTGAAGTTTTTGACACTAAACCACATTCATGGTACAGTAACTTCAAACATGTGCAACTTCCTGTTGCTTCCTTCACATGATCAAAATAGTATGTGAAGAGGAAGGCAAAGCAAATCACAACTCAATAATAACCCTACCTTTCCCCCCATTTTAAAGGGAGATCAAGATTTCTGAGGTGTTGTTTGTAGGTAGAATTTTACTAAGAGACAATAACAAGCACTCTTAACATAACTTTTCAAATTAATAACGACTATACTCCCTTAGATAATGATTTTTGTATTATAGATCACCAGGGCTGCAGAGAGGATTATTAAGTGCCGAAACAAGACTAATATGGGTCCTTGCCCTCCTTGCATGCATGCATGCCCCCCGCATTTGCATGGGGTTCCCCTGCATGGTGCCTGCGCATGTGCGGCACAGACCCGTGCATGCTGGTCAAAATTCAATAAATTACATAAATAACTTTTCAAGAGTTTCAGAGTAATAAAGGTTATGTCAAAAAGGGCTACAAGGTGGTTTTGCTATACACACACAAAGTAGAGAGTATGAAGTATATATCCAATATTGTTTTTCTTTTTAAAAACTTCGTTTTGCAAAATTTTTAAAAAGTTTTCCCCTTGATGGGGAAATGGGCCCGGAACAATGAACCGGCTGAAGCCGTCTCTCCTCAGGCCTATAGATCACTATGTGGTTTTTTTTTTTTTTTAAACCACCAGCTTCCTTATGTTAAGGTTAAAAAAGAAACAATCTCCTCTAAGTTGAGTTCAGTTTCTGGTATTTTGATACCCACAGCTGTCCTCTGAGATACTGTTTTTGGTTAAGCACTTAAAAGTTCATACAAAGCCCAGGTTTGTTTCATTGTTTAATAATTCTTTATTGAATAAAGTACAACAACTGAATTTGTACAGAACACTAAATATTAAAATACTATTGACAAACCCACAGTGGCTGGGTTTACACGAAGGCCTAATCCATAAAGAAAGCAAAAAGTATATTCTAGTTACAATTTGTTTTAATTCAATATTAATAGTTATGGGTTTTTTTGGTAAGCCTTTAGCATTTTCTGGTATTTATTTGGAGTTTTCTTTAAGCATTCTTGTAATTGTAAGTGATAATCAGAACAATTTAAGACTACACTACACCATAGTCTTAAGAATTCTAAATCTCTTCATATTGCTTCATGCCTTAATTTGATACACGATACTTTAATATACATCATTAAATTAACATCAGTTCAAAACTTTTATTCAATCTTATACTGTTTGTATAAGTTTTATTTTATTTTTTCTTGCTTTTTTCTTGATTGTGATTTAAAATAGCAAGCATCATTTTAGTTGATTTGTTAGGTTTGGAAATTATCCTTATATGGAGTGGGGGAAAGCTTTTTTCCTGTTTTTATTATACATTGTTATTTTGTGTTTAAATGCTATAAAATCCTGGGCATTGAAATATATATATATTGAAATGAATTTGATATATACTTAGTGGAATAGGTATGAGAAAATGAATTCCAGTCCTACTGCTTTATCTTAATAGTGCTGCAACTTCCTAACAAAACTGTTTCTGAAAGCAGGTAAATCCTTTATTTAAATTCCTGGCCTAGGTGTTTAAACTATTGTTTAACCATGATTTGTTGATTAAAATGTAATGGGCAATTTCATATAATATATTAATAAAATTAAAACATATTATGACTTAATATGAGAATCTAAACTCTGCTGGTTTCCATTCTGTATTTGAGCCAAATTTGAAATGCTTTTGATGTTTTTATGATTTGGCACCAGCATGCCTGAAAGACAGTTTTCAACTAAAGTTGTCCCATATGTCTTAACACCCCTGCAGTTTTTATCTCAGACTGCTGTAACTGCATATTTGGGAATATTTTTTTTATTGAATTTACGCTTTCATCAGATTAGTGTTGAGCATATCATAACTCACTGTCTGATTTTGCATTATGCACTGAGTCATAATATGGTTTATTTGGTTTGGCTCAACCTGTTTTTTAACCCTATCTATTGTGGTCCCCCCCCCCATTGTGCTTTGTAGATCAATATGTCATTCAAATTCTGCCAACTTTAGTTTAGTTAACTATTCTCTAGCACAATATCAGACCAAGCCATTATTTTCTTAGCTGTATAAAAATGAAAGCTACCTAATCTATCTCTATAATGAAATATGATTAACTCTTTTTTATAATAAAGACTAGTATATTGTATTCTCCAAGTTAGGGAAGTGTAAGTGCAAGTATGTACATGAATCAAACAATACTCAAGAATATGTAACTTTAAGTTAAGCTGAATTAAGTTTCCTTAAGTATTTTTTTGTGGAGGAAAAAACACCTCTATTTAATCAGTAACTTCTATTTTTCATTTTTATCTCATGTACCTTACTCACAGACAAAAAGAACAATAATAGAGAAAAGATCCATGTACTTTTGAAGAATTTACACTGTATGTCTGCTATTGCTGCTAAGGTGATCATTTGTATGCCTTTAAGTTTTGGAAAGTAAGAACATTATTTTGAAAGTAATTTTGAACAGTGATCTAGTGACTTATGATGCTCAAGTTGGTCCTGCCATTTTCCATCTAGTAGCCCTAAAAGGTTTAGGTAGTGCAATCGCTCATGAGATGGTTGTTCTCAGGGGGTAAACTCCCACTGGTTGATTAATGTAACTCAGATATAGGTGATTAGGCATTATGAATACTTGTCTCTTTCCAAACAAAAACAACAAAAATCCAGCCTCATATATTATTTCTTTTTCTGAATCCAAAGGGTGGTTGTTGTTTTTTCAACAAGAACAGTAGACATGTTGATCTTCAGCAATAAAACCAAGGGAACCTTCTTGGCAAATTTAGGAAAAATGAATAAGGTTAATTTAAAGGGATATAATTCTTTTGAGGTAGAAAAGATTATCAAGAAACAATTGTTTTTTCTGTTCAAGAACTATACTGTATAGCAGAATTCTTAGATGTGTACAGTCTGAAAGAAAACTAGCTTGATTCATGCGTTTATTTGAGAAGTGCAAATTAGATTGCACTTTCCTCCATCTGTACCCAGAAACCAATTATGAGGTGCATGATAATATGAATGTGAATGTAAGTGGAGTACAGAGGGATTTTTTTAAAAATCAGAGGGGGAGAATGCGATAGACTATAAGAAATAAAGAGCACATATTTTCTTCTTTTGGATCATTTGAATCAGAAAACTTCAACCTAAATCTCTAGTGTTTTTGAGGCTGAGGACAAGTTTGGATGTTTGAGAAAATGCTATGGGAGCCATTGCAAAATGACTGTTTTGGGGAGGGAATCACTAAGTTTTAACAGAACATCATTTTAAAAGAAATGAAAGTTAGAAGACAACATATTTCTTTGAATGCATCGTTTTCTTCTTTTTAAAAATACATGCTTATTTCACAGAAAACCAAACTATATCTCCCAGTTGGAACACTTATTTTTGGGGATTTTTAAAATAATTTGAAAAAAAGGGAAAATTATTTTCCAAAATCATTGCAGGAACCAAGAGTTATTTTCATATTAAAAATTATACAGATAAAATTATCAATGTACTTGTCCCGCATTGTTGTACCACAGGCTGCACCTGTAAAACAATTCTTTGGTAACATGACTGCATGAAAATAAAATACATAATTATAATTAAAAATCAAGGCAAATAGAAAACAAGAGAAGCTTCAAAGAGGCATATAGGCTGCCTCATTTTGGTGAAGGAAGAGGTGTTCCTGAAAGAGATGAATGAAAAATGCTGACAATGTATGCCAAGAGTACAGGTAGACCTTGACTTATGATCACAGTTGAGCCCAAAATATACATTGCTAAGCAAGACAGTTGTTAAGGGAGTTTTGCCCCATTTTCAGAGGTAGGTTCCTACCGGTTCAGACCGGTTTTATGGAACCGTTAATAACTTGGTGGCCAGGTTCACTGGCACCAACAGTGACCCAGGCCTGCCATCCCCCAAGCTGGTTGCCTTGCCTATGGTGCTGCCATCTTGTTTTTTTCATTCTGCACATGCGCAGAAGCTTTTTAAAAGTACTATGCATGCGCGCGCACAGCCGCAGTGCATCCCTGAGTGAACCGGCAGTAACGGGATCCAGAATCCACCCCTTCCCATTTTACAACTTTTCTTGCCACAGTTAAGTTAATAACATGGTTGTTAAATGAATCTGGCTTCCTCATTGACTTTGCTTGTCAGAAGGTCACAAAAACCCTGGGATACTGCAGCTGTCATAAATACATGCAAGTTGTCAAGCATCTAGATTATCATTACATGACCAAGGGGATGTGGCAATGGTTGTAAGTATGAAAAACTATCATAAGTCACTTTTTTCAGTGCCATTGTAACTTTGAATGGTCACTAAACAAACTGTTGTAAGTCAAGAACTATCTGCATATACTCTCAGCAGTGAAAAGATCATACTGTTTACTACTCAGAACATCTGTAAACACAATGATGAAAATAGGAACAGAAATATATGCATCCCCCCCAATGATCAAATTCAGGAAGAATTCCCAGCCTTGGCAGGCTAAAGAATACAAATGTAGAGAAGGTAACGGGTTCAAAAAAGATCAAACAAAAATGGAAGGAATATACTGAAATTCTGTACAGTAAAATTAATATCCACAATACCTTTGAAGACATTCCATATCTATAAGAATCTCTAATAGTAGAAGATTAAGCTATTTCCAAGTCAGACGACTAGAGGAGTTGATGGAGTATCCATAGAAATGTGGCATGCAACAGAAGAAGAATCTGTAAATGTTCTAACCAAACTATGCCAGCAAGTCTGGAGAATGGCACAGTGACCATTGGAAGAGGTCAACCGATACACCAATACCAAAGGGATTTAACAGATTACAAGTGCAAGCTATATACAATATCCTTAATTGCATGTGCTATCACAATAATGCTTAAGATCATCTAATGCAGATTAGAGCCCTAAATGGAAAGGGAGATGCCAGATGTTCAAGCTGGTTTTAGGAAAAATAAAGAAAAATATGTTAATACTGATGCACACTGGATGCAGTAATTGAGAAAGCCAAAGAGTAACGAGAAAGGTCAATGTGTACTTAACTGAATAAAGAAAAGCCTTTGATTGTGCTTAGTATGTCAAGTTCTGAAATATGTTTAGAAAAATGAGAATTCCAGAACATCTAATTGTTCTTGTACAAAATCCATATAGGGATAAGGAAGCCAAAGTAAGGACAGAACATAGCAAAATAGATTGGTCCCAGGTGAACAAAGGAATGAAGTAAAGATGCTGTATACTTTCTCCTTATTTATTAATCCTATATGCTGAATATATATTGAGGGAGGCTGCATTAGAAAATGGGCATGGTTTTAAAATTGAAGGAAAAAATAACGTGTAATGTTGATAACACCATTCTGATACTTGAAAATGCAACTGACCTGAAAGTTGTAGAAATTGAAAACAAGGAGCATAGTGAATAGAAATGACACTAAGAACACCAAATTATTGACAATGAGTACAAGAACCACCTTTGGAAACAATGAAGATATTGAAGTGGTGGATAGCTTATGCCTTTTATGACAGACTATTGGCAGTAAAAGAACCAGCGGTCAAATACATGTGTCACATATTAGAGCTTGCTAGGTCAGTGATAAAAGATTTTGGAAAAGATATTTGGATGCCATGACATGATTAAACATACAATGATCAAAATTGTGCAGGAAAAAACATTGACGTTTTTTATTTTTGATGTTGATCTTTGACTATGGCTACCCGGGAAAAGAAACAAATGGATGATGGAAGTAATCAGTCCAGTGTTGTCACTCAAGGCACACATGACCAGACTGGAATTATCTTATTTCGGGCATATTATACAAGACCTTGCTCTCTGCAGAAGTCTCTAATGCTGTGAAAGGCAAAAGGAAAGAGAAGAAGAGAATGTTTAGTATTAAAGTAGATGGACTCAATTCTAGTGATAGGTGCTCCATTGTAAGCCCCAAAGGAAAGATTGATGACAGAGCCTCCTGGAGAAAACCTACTTTGTGTCACTAAGAGTTGACATTGACTTTTAAATTTTATGAATGAATGAATGAGAATAAGAATACACAAGTTGTTATCAAATATAGTACTTTGCAGAATATTGAATTGTGAGTTTGCTCTGTGAAATTTTAAAAATCTGAATATTATATAAAAGTTACCATATGTCTTTTCTTGTTTTTGAAGGGGAATGGGAGGCATTAAAAACTGCCTGGAAAACTGCCAAGTGCTAACAGAACTAGCTATGAGACTAGAATTGTAGTCCAACCACACAAGGGCAGTAGATCCCAAGTCCTGCCTTAAAAACCATGTATGGGAATTATTTGAATCATAGATATGTTAGGTGCTTAGCTATTAGAATATAAAGCACCATTAGCACTTGGTGACAGGACTGGAGCAGTAATCATTTGTGTTAAAATACCCTGCTGTTGGAATATTTTGAATGAAGGTGCTCATTAAATCCTAAATCTCCCTGTCATTTGTGTTACATGGGTTCAGTTTCTTTGTGGAGGAAGTATCCCATGAGTATAAAAGGAACCTGCATACTTTGTACTCTTGTGAAGTTTCTCTTTTGCAGTTTCTTTATTAGTGAGTGGCCATATGGTATTTATTATTTTTCTTGCTCTCTGACTGGAATAATACATCCATTTTTATGGTGCATATGAATAGGAATCTGTCAGATTTTCCTGTCTTATCATTTGGCTGAAGGCTGGATGCTGTGTTTGGGAGAGTTTATAAAGATAAAGGTTTTATGAAAATGCTTATTTTTAACTCACAAGAGAATGGGGTTCAGTCTTCATAGTTTGTCCTAAATATTTCCTATTCCATCTTCAAATATTCTCTGATTTCTACACTTTCCTTTTCTTTATATTTCTACTTCAGGAAAAGAACACCTGCACCTTATCAATCTTATCAATGTGCCATCAGACACATTTAAATCCATCAAATGACTGGAGAAAAAATAAGCTGTACTTTGAAACAGATAGATTCCTAGACAGAATAGAAGTTTTTCTTGAGACTTTCTGTGCCATCTTTCAAAACAAGTTTTCTTAAGATGACTAGTGGTGATCCTGAAGGAGGCACTTAGATCTGCATTCTGTAGGAAAGTACACCAAGTTAAATACTTAAATTATTACCGATTGTTTACTCCTCCTTTACTCACTTTAAGAATGCTTTCCGTTTATTTATTGATTTGATTTTTATCCTGTTGCCATTAGATATTAATCAAAACAACAATAGAATTGGAACAGGTTACAGTCTGGATGGTGACAGTAGAACCAGTAGAAAATAGAGAGCAAAGTAATAACAATAGTTGCAGGTGAAAGGTTCTTTGATAATTAAAATATCTCCATTTTAGTACTTCCCTAATTATTAGGCATAGTTAATTATTAGAGAGGAAAGCAGTCTGATCTCACCGAGGAGCCATTCCATAGTGTTGGTACTGCTGCACAGAAGCAGTGCCATCAAGATTTGGTTCTGCTGGCATCCCAGTAATGTGAGAGAACAAGGAGCCCCTTCCTACATGATGACAACAGGCTAGGATGAATCCAGTTAGAGGAGGCAGTTCTTGGCATACTGAAATGCCAAGCCATCAAGGGCTTTATAACTTATTACTAGCATTTTAAATTGTTCTTAGAGCTGAACTAGAAACCAGGGCAGGGTCTATAATTGAAAACTAATCAAGGAGAGAAGCAACCTATAACCAAGAGAAATTTCCTGACAGTTAGAACAATTAATTAGTGGATTAATTGCCTCCAGAAGTTGTGAATGCTCCAACACTATACATTTTTAAGAAGCGATCGGATAGCTATTTGTCTGAAATGGTATATGGCTTCCTGCCTGTGTAGGGGATTGGGCTAGAAGACCCCCAAGGTACCTTCCAACTCTGTTGTTTTGTATTCTGTATACAGATGTAATATGGTTGCAACTTCAGCAGCCTAAGCTAATTAACACGATCCACCACTTTCTGGATTAATTGTACTTTCTGGGTAATTTAAAGGCAGCCCTATGGAAAACAGATGCAGAAGTCTTATCTGAGTGATGATTGAGTGAGGGCATTACATTCACTAGGTCTTCCTGCATCAGATAAGGATGCAATAGGTGCAATTGCTGAAGCTGGCCTCCCCTCCCTCTCCCTCACCCAATGGTTCAAGCAGGAGCCATGGGTCCAGAAAGATCCTGAAATAATGAACCTCCTCCTGCCATGTGTGCTTGTCTGTCTAAGGATAATACCTTGGTATTATCGACTAAAGGAGGACCCCAATGTATTACCAGCAATTCCATCTTGCTTGGTTTTTATTTGAACCTTTTCTCTTCTACAGACCTTCACTGTAATGACCCTGCTGGACTTGCTCCAAAGGTGTTTTTTTTTTCAAAAGGCAGGTGAACTTCTTTTTTCCTTGAAAACGTTTTACATCTCATCCAAGAAGCTTCCTCAGTTCAGTTCATTCGCTGGATGAGAAATGAAATGTCTTCAAGGAAAAACAAAGTCCAGCTGCCTTTTGGAAATGGCATCTTTGCGACAACAATGGCTGTATGACTGAGAATCTCCATAGACTCTGGACTTGTTTTCTGTGAGAAAAAGGAGGAGGGAACAGAGCCAACTGCATCTAGGAATAATAGTCCTGGGGGATGATTCCAGTAGTGTTTGCCAATGACTTTACTCTGGCAGAGACAGATCCAACAAGACTCCAGGACTCCTTACCTGCAACTCATCGCCAAGCAAGCCATCCAGTCCCAAAAAGAGACATTCTTTAAAAATCCAACAGCAGAGGCTGAGTTCTGCAGGTCAAATATTATTAGGCTGAAAGAAAATGCTGAGAAAGAAACTTTTCAAACTTCAGCCTGTCATGTTTACCTAGCTGTGTCACACTTTGAAATTTGGATTCCATCCCACTGTGATTCTTGTGTTTTCCTTTGGATTTGTCACTTGTTTCATTTGATTCCTGGTCTCTGTCTTGGCTAAGCCTTGGTTATGTTTACAGTTGCTGTTCTTAGACATAGGCAAACAGGACTCTTTCCTTCTGAAAGTTCCTTCAGAGTTTGCATATGACTAGACTCTGGCCGGCATCCAACTTACTCTCTTGTTGGCTGGCAATCAGCAGTGCCAAGACAGAAAACTCTAAGCCTCCAGCATTAGCATGGTTTTCCCCACTAGTAAGGGTACCAATGAATAGTTGGGTATTATCAGCATAAAATAATTGTACGTCCCTGAGTGGTTTCATTCAGACATTAAAAAGCATAGGGTTGAGGAATCAGCCCTGTAATAGCCCATAGGTGATGGTATCTGATTTAACTTCTCCCACTGCAACAGATCAAAATTGTCTATGGAGAAAAGAATGACATCATTGTAAAATAGTTTCCCTTATTCCTCAATCTCTACAGGTGAGTCCATAGGATACATTGAGTATACATGATTGATAGTATCAAAAGCTGCTGAGAGGTCTAAAAGGACAAAGAAAATTGCACTACTCCTATCCAGGTCCAATATCATAAAACATATTTTGAAGTAGACTCCTATCATCTCATACAGATAATGAAAATTATATTACCATGAAAAGCAGCCAGAAATAATAGAAAATCAAGTTCATTATTTCAGTACAAAAAAGGCATTGAAATAAATACATACAATTAAAAAATGGATCACAAGGTTTTCCCTTGACTAGTAATATAATTTATCATAATAGAAAGTGTGTGTAGGTTCACTTATGTGTGCATGCTCCTTCAAGTCAGTGTTGACTTCCCAGGATTGAGAAACCATAACTGGCCCAAGGTCACCCGCTGGCTTTGAGTCTAAAGTAGGATTAGAACTCGAGTTCTTCTGATTTTTAATCTGATGTTTTAACCACTACATTGAACTGACTGTCCCAGGTCACTTTAGCTGAATTTAACACCTGAGTAGGTTCCTATCTTTTTCATAATCTGAACTCAGTCCTTGATGCTTTCAAAGTCAATATCAATTCTTTCTACTGAAAAATAACATGTGATTTATACAGAATGGACCCCTAAGAAGCATCCAGACTGATGTGTTTTATGCTGATGGAAACTTCTGAGATATCTTTAAAGGGCAGCTTTTACATGGAGTGCAATTGCAGAAGTATAGTTTAGATGTTACCAGGGCATGAATAAGTGCAGCCAGATCCATTGATTTCATAGTGCAGTACTCTCTGATTTTAGCAAGGTGGAGAACCCCCAGATTACGCATAGGGTCTGTTTGGAGTAGTGCCACTCCATCCAAGACCAAAGGTGGCAATTCTCCCTGAGCCAACAAACCCCAAACCCAGAGCCACTCGGGCTTGCCAAGGTTTTGTTTCAACCTTATCTTCCTATAACAATCTTTCCAAATTGTTTTGAATCAATAAATGAGATCACCAACTCATTTTCAACAAAAACTCCACAAACATTTTTCAGCCTTTTATAAAAGTAAACGTTGCTCCTTCCCTAATCAGACAAATCATTTTAATCTTTTAAGCAAGTTCTACCGACTTTACAATCCACTCCTCCATTGGGTATTCAGTAATTTCCCTTCTTTGTGCATATACTGTAGTAGCCTTGTTGCAGTTTATATATATAAAACCGATCCACAAATCTTTTCTAGTTGATTGTACATAGTCATATAGACTGTACATAGTTTTAAAAAAGTAGGTCTGGTTTCAACTGAATATTTTAAGAATCTCTTCATCATCTTACTTTATATATTTGTATCCAGTATCCCCCCCCCCGGTTTTTTCATAAGTCCACCATGTATGGCAAATGTTCCTTTGTATTTTTCATATTTCCAACAGTAATTAGAAGAACCTTTATACATCTTAAACAATTCCCTTGGTCCCAAAAAAAAGTATTGCTGCATCTTTTCGGACTAACAAATGTTATCAAAAGGTGTAGATTCATGATTTGATAAGAATGCATTGGATGAAATGAGCCGTAGCTTACAAAAGCTGTGCCTTAAAATGACATTTGTTAGTCTGAAAAGGTGCTAGCAGACTGCTACTGATATCTGTCATGTTTGTAAATTACATTGGCATCCTTTCTAGAATGGTTCCTTCTCCTGAAATTTGTTCTAACAAGAACAACAGAGGAAACTAAAATAGGTAATGCTAGGATGTGTGGAGGTCTAAGCCACAAATATAATCTATATCACAAGTGATTACAACTAATTCTAAGTAAGTTGCCTATGATTTATTTGTCCTGAATAAGTCACTCAAACTGACATCCTCTACAGATTTCTCACTTAACCCCACCTGACAACACTTTTTTTGTCTTAAACTATTTAAAATTGAGAGCCCAGACTTATTTTTATGGGAGAACAATTCAACCTTTTCCTCCCCAGTGGCAGAAATCTAGCACTAACCACAAAAATTTTCCTATCTAGTAAGTTCGTTTAGCGGTTAAAATGACAGCATAGTACATTTTCCTGATGTGTTTTGTCACAGTAGCAATTCTATAATAACATGAGACAAAAAGAAGAAAACACAAAATGTCTGTGTTCCCTATTGTTCGTTAAAATGACTCTAGTCCTTTTCATCATAAATGACTGACAATTACTTGGCAGATAGCCCATGTAGATCCCGACCTTGAAAAAATAAAGGTAATCTGTTCCATAAATGAATGTTCTTAAATAATTCTTTTCTAAAAAAAGACTGCTTTTCCCTGTGACTGCTTTTCCCTGCTGTCATTCACGAACATTCACTTATTTTAATCTCTAGATATGGAAGAGATAAGATGCTTACCTCCATGGAATGAAGAAAAATTAGTTTACACCTCCATTCCTTTGTCTCTTCCTATAGAATGCACGTATAATTAATAATAATAATAAACTTGGGGTTAGCATCAAGATGCATGGACCATCCCAATTACATATTTTGTGACCCCTAACTAATTCAGCTTCCACAGAGCCAGCATTTATAAATAACATTTGAATAAATAATATTTGAAAGGTGTTAGGTTACTTTGCTTTATATTGGCACGAGTACTGTATTGGTACTGGTACTTTCTGACCCAAAAGGCAATACTTTCTTCAGTATTTGAAGTGCAACATTTTCTCAAACTGCTGCTTTCCCCCCCAATTGCTTAAGAGTGCCAAGACTAGCCAAGGTAGTCTGAGGAACAAAGCATTCATCTTTCATTTTTGTAACTGATGACTGGCCAGACAGTAGGTAATGTGACAATCTCTGACTATTGCCAAAGGTTTGTACTTACAGAGAAGGCTGTGAGAGAGAGTGAAGGTTACATCAGCCTGTTATGAAACAAATTATTTCACATATGGGGGCCTAGCATTTGAAAAACATATCTTGGATTATTCAATAAAACACGATTAAACAATGGTATAATGTTACATCCAGGCAAGTCCAGTATATAATAACCCTGAATGTGAATTAAACCAGACATACAAACGAAACAAATACATTTATCAAAACCAACATGAGAATACTACTTTTCTGGTGGCATTTTCCAGCCATTTTCCTATATTTTAAACACTTGTCTCCTCAGTGTTAAACCAATGAGCAATAACGAGGCATTTTAAAGCATTACTTACAAAGCATGAGTTTGAGCTGCACAGTGGATGACAGTACGGCATAAGTGATTTTAGCCTTAAGGCTTGAGAGCATAACATCGGAATTTTTTTTCTAGCTAAAATAGTTTCTCTCTCTCCAAAAAACAGAAATGTAAGAATGGAAATACACTTATTATACACCCAGACATTGGCATACACAAGTTATTAAAAATAGTAAACTGAAACAGAAATCATTTATTTTTGGTACATGAAACATTAGCATTCTTGTCATTTATTGTTATGAAAATGATTGTAGGAGTTAGCCCTTTGATCGTGTGTGGTATTTTTCTTTTGCCATGCAGTGGACTAAATAATATGATCTACTACAGGTACATGTAGCTTTCAGGAATGATTATACAAAAAAGCAAGTTAGCATGAATTCAAAAAGATAAAATATAAGGGTACAGTAATGGCAATTCAGCAATATGTGATATAAACATCAAATCTTTAATTTTGTGTTTCCTTCGCTACATTTGGAATTTGTGTTCTTATAAATAGAAAAGAAAATATTATCTTCAATTATATGATAGACCATCATCTGCCATTTTTATCAACACAGCAAAAATATAATTGAATTGCAATGCTATTTTGAAAAAATATATAAAAGTATTTCAAGCAAATAAATGATATGACAATAGTAGAATCTATTTAGTGTAATCAGCATTTTTAAAACATAGAATACCAGTTTTAAAAATCATTTTAAAGTAAAGATATACTCAAATCAAGCTTGAGTACTGGGGGCTGCATTTATGTATATTTTCTTAGCACTGTTAGGCTATTGTGTTCTGCTAAGATTTTTTTCTTACTTTATAATATAGTCTACACTCTGGAATTCCCAAGTGGTTCCCCCATTCAAGTACTAAACAGGGCAAAACCTGATTAAGTTTTCAGCTCAGGAGCAGTCAAAGTTGGCTAGGTATAACCACTGATAACTTTTATTTTATTATTATTAATAGTTTACTCTGGGATGTTAAACTTTCTAACATGCAGTGAGAGCTGATTTGATGTAGTGCTGAAAGCATCTGGCTAGAAGAAAATGGGAGACCATGAATTCTAGTCTCACTTTAGGCATAAAGCCAATTAGATGACCTTGAGCAAGTCACTCTTTCTCTGTCTTGGGAATCAGGCAAGGATAAACCACTTCCAAAATCTTTGCCAAGAAAACTGTAGAGACTTATCCAGACAATTGCCAAGAGTCAACATTTAGAGGCACAAAAACAAAAGGGAAAAAATAAGTAAATAATGCATTGTTTTCAATTTCATCTCATAGGTTAGAGAAATCAAATTCTTTCAATCCCAGTTTAAAATTAGGACTGTGCCCAAACAAAGATTGCATAACCAGTTAATAGTTAAAGCTGGATGCAATTGAATTAGAATTAGTATAATCTGAGCCCAGTGACTAGGTTTTTATTGAGCTTTCAACATTCTCTACCAAATTCATGGTCAGAAAAATTAAATCAAAGAATTATCTTATTTTTTCCCCAAGGGACAGAGAACTTCAGCAACTTTTCCAGGATAGCTTATAAAACAGTATTACTGGGGGTGGGGGTGAAAACACAGTGGCATGGTATCATCTTATGTTTTTTTTATTTGGGTATGCTTAAAGTGTTGTAAAACAAGGAGGGTGCAGTTTATTGGAACATTATTTGATTTAGAAAACATTCTTTTATGCTGATTGATTATGTAATAGCTACAAACCTATCGGAATTCCATGTATAAGTATTTCTTCAAAATTATTTTCTCTTTGAATTAATTTCTATAGTATATTATATTCATTAATTCAATACAGGAAAAAATGCACAAATTCAGTTCTACAGAAATTTTAATTGCTACAAGCTTTCTTCAGGGCATATATTTAGGAAGTATTAATTTTGCCTTTGCTAATGTTAAACAATTGGGAGTGAGACATCCTTGTTGATCTGCTTCAAATCACTAAGACTGTTTCCTGACTTGTGATTTATAGCGTCACCTCTCCATCGCTATGGTGATATAAAGCCTGTCTGCATTAGTGATTTGTTATCATGGAGATGCTTGGATGACATTATAAATTGCTAGTGTGGAAATCCTTCCAAATTTCTATCAGTTGATTTTCATCTGCTTTCTCTCCAGCTTTAATCATGAGCTCTGATTAGTTAGTAAGACTAGCAAATACAGTATTTAACCCTAGACATGTCTGTTAAAAAATAATGTTTCAGAGAAAATTTAATTTCTAGGGGATTCAAGAAATATAGCCATCTTATTTGCACACCCTGCTATTATATAGAGGGGAATCATTTACCATGCTAACCCAAAAACGAATGTAGTACATTATAGCTTGGTGTTATGTGTGAACTCTGCCAATAGTGAACAGCCTGGCAATCAATTAAAATTCCTGCCTGCCTGCCTGGAATTCTTGTCAGCTTCCCCATTTGCTTTCCTTGTGGAGTTTTCAGTGGGGAAGCTGGCAGGAGGTTTCCCCAGTAACATCTACCTGATTCGCTGGGTTTCTTCTCTTAAGAAGAGCCATCAAGTGGAACCAAGAAGGTTTTTTTTCCCCGTGGTGGCTCCCTCCCTCTGGAAAATAATCTCTTCAGAAAAAAGATTAGCTCCCACTTGACACTCTTTAGAAAGGCCCCCAAGAGTGAAGCGATCTTTGCAGCCTTTCATTGCTACTCCCTCCGTTTTGCCAAATGACATTCCCTTGGAAGTTATGGGTCCCAGATTTTCCTTTGGAAGTCATGTGCCCCATATTCTGTAAATTAGCCCATTTGAGTTGGTTCATTCAAAAATTATTGTCCTATCATGCAACGTTTTATCCAGTTAGAGGTCATGATGAGAAGTTTAATAGTATATAGACAGGTTACATAAATATGGGATGCAAGAAAAACAATCTACCCATATTTTTTGGAGTATAAGACGCACCTGAGTATAAGACGCACCTGAGTTTTTGGGGAGGAAAATAGGGGAAAAAATCTGCCTACCA
>JANHFT010000160.1:63335-81120 GCA_032467955.1 Pseudoxenodon macrops | reverse complement strand
GGCAATAGGCTGACTCTGTAAACCGCTTAGAGAGGACTGTAAAAGCACTGTGAAGCGGTATATAAGTCTAAGTGCTAGGTATTGCTATTGCTAAATCACAAGCGCATTCTATTGGAAATATGCACCAAACCTGACCACAATACATTTTCCCTCTCAGATATGAGTTTGAAAGCAAAGTAGGATGTATTTTTAAACATTAAACACCTCATTCTAAATTAAATCAAATTAAACCAAAGCAATTTAAGTGACGTGTTCTAAAAGACAACAATCACTCACAAAGGACTACAGATAATTGAGGGTATGGAAAAATATATTAAAAAAACTGCAATGCATATAGGAACATTAATTCAAGTCATTTTACTTAATACCTTTTCTTACTTGTTCTGGTTTTGGTTAAGAACAAGCATAAAGGAATCTAATTTTTAGCTTTAAAATTATGTAGTATTAGTCAAATCAAACAGCAAATGAACTTAACAGCTGAATATTCTTGAAATTTCATATGGAAGAGGTGGGATCTACAGACTGCATTATTACAATGATTAAATAAATAACTACAAACATGGAATTTCTTGAATTCAAGTGTCTTGAAACATCTGGGCCAGCCATTGATGTGGGTGTATATACTGAAGCAGAAAATACTTACTAGTGCTATGCTGAATAATACTTTTATTTCTTTACAGCTGGTTCTCATTGAATCTGGTGAAAAACAAATTGGTTGCTATGATATTTTTCCAAAGAGAACAAAAGGAGATCTAGAATTCGTGCACTTAACTATACTTATGAGATGTACGTAAGGAATGCTTTAAATGTTGTCTTTTTTGTTGCACTTCCTGGTCTCGTAAAGATCTGACAGGATTGGTGTGTTCTGGGTTCCATCACTTTGGCAAAGTCAATCTGATGGAGCCCAAGGAATGAACCTCCTCTGTTACTGTCCCTGTTACTTGGAAGAGTATTCTCTCAAGAATCTGACTGGCCCCAATCCTGCCTACCTTTCAGAAGGAATTAAAGGCCGAGTTTATTCTTCACATTTGGGGTTGGAGTAATAGGACCTGTTGGATAAACAGATTAATGTGTGTTGGTTTGGATACTGAATTTAGACTGTTAATTGTTAAGGCACCAGGCTAAAAACTAAAAGACTGTGAGTTCTGGTCCTGTCTTTGGCATGAAAACTGGCTGGGTGACTTTGGCCCAGTCAGTTTTACTCAGCCCAACCTACCTCACAGGGTTATTGTGGGGAAAATAGGAGGAAGGAGAACTATTAGTATGCTAGCTCAGAGGTGGGTTCCTACCAGTTCGGACCAGTTCTACCGAGTGGGTAGTAGACCGCTGGTGACGTCACGCAGCCGGTTTTGTTCTGTGGGCACTGCCATCTTTTTTTTCTTTTTTAAGGGGGATTTTTTTGGGGAATTTTTTTAAGGCACGCCCATGAGGCAGCAAACTGGCAGCGAGGTAACTTAGAACCCACCTCTGTGCTAGCTGCCTTATCTAGCAAAATGATAATAAAGATGTAGGAAGTAAACACACCCCTCTCCTAGAAAATGAAATATTTTAGGAAATATTAAAAAGGCAGAATATTACCGTATATTTCCTTGGATGAGAAATGGAGAAACATGTTTTAGGCAGGAAACAGACTCACTCATTCTTAATATCCCCCACCTTTCTAAATGGCCCATTAAAGTCACAGGCAACTCACTCATTCCCCCCACCCTTGTCAATGGTCTGAACTAGTCTATTCTACATAAAAAAAGATCTACCCCCTTCAGGCAGACCCATATAGCAAACAGAAACTCATCGAAAATTACATCAGCCAGCAAGGCTCAACCAATCCTGAGAGACAGCCTACAGAGTTAGCTAAGACCCCCAACCCATGGGATTCTGACAGCCAATCAAAGTGCATTTCTTAGACATGACCGGGAAGGTCTGGGATGGAGTCCAGAGTATATAAAAAACCCTGGGACTCTCAGCAAGGACCTTCTTCTTTTCTTCTTCAACATCTTGAAACATGCGATCGCCTTTTCCCCAGGATCTCAAACCATGTGGTCCTGCTGTCCACCATTAAACCATCTTTCCATGCATCCACCATGTTTCCAGTGTCTTTTTCCCCACTTGGAGCTGAACCCAGATGGATATTTCTTCCAACACCACTACACCCATACACTTGCTTCTATAGGGATTTTTCCTGTTCTTGTAATGTCTTATTAAAATGCCCCAAATGAACCAATGCATATGTTAAAATATTTTCAGCTCCAGGCAGACATGCTGCTGCTTACTTGGGCATTTTAATTTGTGGCAAACTTTTTAACTATTAGGACTTTGGATTATTTCCAGAAATATTCAAAGCCACTGTCAAGTATTATAGCAAAGATCAACACAAAGAGTTTCTTAGCTCACCTGTCATGAAGCTAAGACAAATGACTAAAATATTACAGTTATTATCTTTTGCACTGAAGTAGCAGGGTTTCTTTCTCAGAATTCCTTGCCTTGGTGTTAAGTCAATTTTCCCTAGCAAAATTGATGAGAAAGGGTATTTCCCCCCACCAACAAGTGACCTTCAGTGATGCTCTTGAGACTTTTTTTTCTGGAGAAAAGTTCAGTAATGAATGCCTAAAAGAGCACATTTCAATCAGCCTATTTGTTGAGCTCTACAAGACCTTTTTAATTTTGTTGGAGACAGTGGGACAAGGGACAATGGAGGAAAAGATTTCTTCGGCAATGGGCCACAAAACCCACCCATGGGATACTTTGCCTAAGAAAGTTGGCTGCATTGGGTAGAAGGACATATGTTTCAATATTTTTACCTCTAGGCAAGTAACCTCTAGGCAAGTAAACTCAAGCATTTTAATCTGTGGCAGACTTTCTAAATTGTTAAGAAAGTTGTTGGCTCTTTTGTGATGCAATTGCTTGTACATTACCCTGAAATCCCAACATAATCAAGGGCAACATAGAAATGTTTTCGGAAATTAAATTAACTTCTCCTTGTAGAAAGGAATCTAAAAAAAAAAAGCAATTCAGTCAGCTTTCTTTAGTTTGCCCAATTTCTCTTTGTTACAATAACCTTGTAAAAATGTATAGTTTAAAGGCACAATGAGCCAATCCAAAGCGTATCATGCAAAAATAGTTGATCTGTAGCTCTAAATCTGTATTTGGTTCCCACATTCTTTCGTTATCTCAGGCTCCTCCAATTCTATCTGCTGCCATTTGAAGTAAAAGAAAAATGTACGAACATCCTCTGAAAACCTCTAATTTTAATGTAGTTTGGGGGGAAAAAACCCACAATTAAAGCCCACACAGTTCCCAAATTAAAAACAAAAAACAAAACAAAAAAAGCCCTACCTGTGCATGTGAAATGGTCTTCTAACCCAATTCTTCAGAGCAGTTGCTGGCCACCATCTTGGGAAACCTGTGAGGTAATTGAGAAGGGGAATAGCTCATTTTCATCTTACCATTCCTACCTTGTGGTAGTGGGAACTTATGGAGAAGTGACAACAATACTACAATTGTAGAGCAGTTTCATCAGGATTTCCATTTGTAGCTCAGTTTTGCATTTCTGAAATGCTTAGACAGTTAACAGAAGAAGGAAGGTATCCAGCAATGTCAGGAGAGCCTTCCATTCTTACCAGCTGACATATCCTTCTCTGAAAAGAAGACTCTGTGGAAAGGATCATAGATCAGGCACCTAGAGGCAAGAGCCTCTTAAGGAAACAAGACATTTTGCTGTTTGCTCTTTCCCTTGTAGCACATACTCCATTGTGTTTGTGTTTCTGAACTAATCAGCCATGGCTGACGACTTTTGTCTCTTCTGTGGCCCATGCTGCAGTAACAGCTCCCAAACTGTGAGGCTGAGGGGATTTCCATTGGCAAAATGTCTCACCTTGCCTTATCTCCCAGCTCCTTGGGTTCTTATCTGTAAAAGTCAGGTTTCTACAGTATTTCAATATAAATAGAATAAATGAATAAGATCTTATAATGCTAAATTAAAAGAGCAGCTCCACTTCCTTGAAGTCAAAATGTTCTGGCACCTAGTCATCATTTTATCATGCTTCATCCTGCACTCCACACATATACACACACACATGGAGAGGAACAGCTGCAAGGGGTTTTACCTAGGATTTGTCAAAACACAGGAGGCAGGGGGCAAAGATGTCTACAAACACACACACAGAGCCACAAAGTCCCAGTCCCTAGAGAGTTTGCCTGTAAAATTGATCCAAACAGTCAGGGGCCAAAGCAGGGGAGTAGAAGCATAGTTAGGTCATAGGATAATCCAGAAGTCCAAAAATTCAGACAGGACAGGAGGTATCAGTCCCTGTTCCAGAGAGCAGGATTTTCACAGGCAACAGGTTCAGAAGGCAAACATACAGAGTTCCAGCAAGCAAAGCAATTATTTTCAACTGAGAACTGCAGGGCAGTGATGAATTTTAAATGGTGTCTGTGTCAAATGCAGGCACTCAAGGGTCGGAATGCCCTTGTTGTGCAAAAGACTTGCAGTTTTCCTATATGTTCTAGGACTGGAAGGCAGTCTTGAATCCAGCCCTTCTTCTGTTACCTCCAGCTGACTCAAACGTTCCTCAGCCATATCAGAACTTCAGGTGCCTGATTGCCAAACTCCACTTGAGGCTGGTATTTGTATGCAGCCCCCCTGAACCGTTTCCTCCATCATCTCAGACTCTTCCAGACTGGCCAACATGTATCAAGCCTTTTAAACTGATTATTTTTTCCTGTGCTAAAAAAGAAGCATAGCAAGACTGCAACATGGGTGTTAGTATCAGTAGAGAGCAGGACTCTGGGCAAAACATGATTTGTGCCGTCTTCCATTGATCAAAATGGCTGGCTCATTGACAATAAATACTGAGAGTTACAGAGGCTGAAATGATGGGAATATTTCTCAGAGGAACCCAAAAGGGCTTTGAGGATTTGGGTTAAAGTCAATGGCTGAGTGGAACTGTCCTGAGTGGCAAACAATGCCATCGGATTCAAATGTACTGAAAGGCAAGCACTATTTAAATAAAGGAAACCATTTCTTCTGTAAGAAAAAGCCCTTTGCATATGAGGTAGCAAAATTTTATTTTTTCTCTCTTTAAGATATTTGCAGAAATTATAGAAAAGCTTAAGCTTAGCAAACTTTCCTTCCTCTTTATGGAAATACTTGAGTTTGGTGAAATAACTTCTGCATAGTGTTATCTGAGATTATAATACATTTCACTTTTCAATGGTAATTTGCTATTCATTGTCATTATTCATTGTCTCACATGGCATTATCTGGAAGCCATTTCCCTAATCAATAGCAGCCATGGAAACATATTGCAACTAGCTGATTTTATCTAAAGATAGTTTGGTGCATCAGACCTTTTCCTGGCTAACAAGATAAAATAGTGTAAAATATATTTCCCAGAAGTAGAATTATTACAGCAAAACTATGAAGTCATTATAAAAAAATTCCAGTAACTGTTATGTCTCAAATGTGAGTACTATTTATACAGATCAGTGCTCAGATTCTAAGAATCCCTTGGATTCTTTGGGGGAATTTTCAGGCACCCTTTGTTTTGGTGCTTGATCTACTATCAGGTTGTCTAGTTTCAATGAATGAGAACTTTCACATTTTTTTGTGTGAAACTTGGGACCCAGCTTTGACCCTTTGAAAAGTCATGAAGTTTTCCTGACAACGTTTTCAGAAGTGGTTTGCCATAGCCTTCCTAGGATCAGAGAAAGGGACTGACCCAAAGGCACCCAGCTGACATTTTATCTAAGGACTAGAATTCACACACTCCTAGTTTCTATCCTGGTGTCTTTCATTACTGCAACAAACTGGCTCTCTACTTTCATATTAGAGATGATTTAAGGGTAGCGAGTTAGCAACTCTTGACAGAACAAAGCCCATACCTCCCCAAAATATTGGAACTGGTCACCAGTACATTTCTTCAGAAGATGTTGTTGAACTGCCAAGGAAAATCCTGATCAATTTTGTATATTATAGATCTCATATTGGAGAATGATGTTGGAGAAAACATGATTTCCTATTCCATTTTAGATAGTGAAAAGTCTTGGACCAATCTTCTGGAAATATTGCAGAATGGAAAGAGATATGTAACCAAGTATTTGAATAAGAAGTTAGTTCATATCTTTATTTATTTATTTATTTAGTCAAACATGTACAAGATAACAGGTATAAGTATAAACATGGATATGAACACAGGAAATGGGTACGAATAAATGGGGGACAGTAGGACAGGGATGGTAGGCACGCTGGTGCGCTTATGCATATCCCTTACAGACCTCTTAGGAATAGGGTGAGGTCAACAGTAGATAGTTTAAGGTTAAAGTTATGGGGATGTGAGGATGTAACAACAAAGTCAGGTAGTGCATTCCAGGCATTGATCACTCTGTTGCTGAAGTCGTATTTTCTGCAATCGAGTTTGGAATGGTTTACCTTGAGTTTGTATCTATTGTGTGCTTGTGTATTATTGTGGTTGAAGCTGAAGTAGTCACTGACAGGTAGGTTGTTGTAGCAGATAATTTTGTGTACTATGCTTAGGTCAGACCATAGGCATAATTCTAGGTTGTCCAAGCCCAAAATTTCAAGCCTCGTGGCATAGGGTATTCTATTGTGAGCAGAGGAGTGGAGTACTCTTCTCCTGAAATACCTCTGGACCCGCTCAATTGTATTAATGTCCGATATACAGTGTGGATTCCAGGCAGATGAGCTGTATTTAAGAATTGGTCTAGCAAAGATTTTGTGTACCCTAGTTTGCAGTACAATGTTACCAGAGAAGCTTCGCAAGATAAGGCAATGCTGTTACAGACACACACACACACACACACACACACACACACACACACACACACACACAAACTTGGGATTTATGGCTACATAGGAGAAGGACCAGGATGTGTGGTTATTGAGCCTAGTGTAAAACAGCTGATTGAAGGTTTAACACCATTCTGGGCTGCATTAGAATAAGCATTACATGTGAAATCCTTGTTTCCTTCTACACTTCACTGGTAGGAAAACCACATTTGGAGATCTCTATAGTTTTGAGCACCACAAGGACATTGACAAGTTCAGAGGAGAATGAAAAATTCATGAAACTGAGGATATGTATTATGAAGATAGGTTGAAGGAACATATGATCAGTTTAGAAAAAAAGATTGAAGAGAAATATGATATCAGTATTTAGGTTCATAAAAGAGTTCCAGTGGGAATATGGTCAAGAATTATTTTCTATTTACTGGAAAACTAAGTCAGAAATAATAGGTAGAAGTAGCAACTCCATCTATTTCACTTAAACATAAGGGGAAAAACTCTTGATGGTAAGACTTGTACAACAATGGAATAGTCTACCTACATAAATTGAGGTACTCTGTTTTTAACAAAACAATTTAAGAATTTGGAGAACCACATTTCAAGGATGGTTTTCAGTAATTAGATTCTCTTCACATTGCAGAGTTAGACTAGCTGAATTTTGCGATACCTTCTAATTCCACAGTTCAATGGTAGATCAGGGATTACTTCATATGTAGTATGTTACAGACCATTTGGATGAAGTGTGATTTTTGTATTTTTAAAACTCATCTCTTTACAAAACCTTTGAATTCTGGTATTTGTATCTTGTTAGAATCCTTCTGTCTACTGTATGCCAAAATCTGTTCACGGCTATGGTTTCACTTATGTATCAGTGAAGTACATTTAAAGATTCAAATAATCTGATTAAAAGAGAAAATTATATACACCTTTTCATGTTTTTAACACTATTCACTTGAGACAAGACATTCAGCCAAACAAATCAGAATAATTGTTTTGTTTCCTGTTGAAAAGTATAGGAGAAAATATCTTCCCTTTACTTTAATATCAAGCTCATGCCTGTTATAAGTATGATGTACAATGTATATAACACTTTATGTTGCTAAATATTATAACACCTTCTGTCCAGAGTCAAGGAATGATTTAAAGTAATATCGGCTGGCATTTCTATCAAACAGATTGTCAACTGACCTTTCTTTGACAGGTGAACTTTTGATCTTCTTATTAGAGAAGTGATTTCAGTTTTGCTTGAATATCTGCATGGATATATGAAGAACCAGTAAAATTAAGGAGGAAAGCAGACTCATCTCACCATTGTTTTCAAGTAGCTGCCTGAATAAAAATGAAACTTCATTCCACATGAGATGTCCCTTGCTGTATTTAGCAAAGGATTTTGGTGGTTGAGTGCCAGTTGACTACTTCACCATCATGAATGTTTAATCTAAAGTGTATTTATTTTCCCTTTGGATGACCCTGTAATTCCTTGCATTGGGGTGGTGTCGGGTGACTGAATGAAGCTGAGCATTTACTGGCCAAATGCCCTTCCCGATGCCTACACAGAGTTCACAGCAAACAATTACTCACTGCACCCAGAGAGAGAAATATCTGCTGCTTCCCAGAATTGAATTCACAACCTCTTGATTGTGTGAGAACCGCACCTCTAGGCTACCCCACCACTCATAGTTTGTTCAAGTATATAATCTTATATATTTGGTTACCTGCTTTTATGCCATGAAATAAAAGAAAATGTGCTTAATAACTATCCTCTATATTATACAGGAGCAAATATTTCTTTCATATTGTTCATCCAACAAAAAGTTAAAAGTAATCCTGGTTTCTAATCATACTTCATTGTAATCCAAAGAAAGTACACACATAGGCCTATGTGTGTATCAGTGGTGGGATTCAGTCGGTTTTCTCTCGACCATACAAACCAGCAGCGGCGATTGTGGGAGGTTCTGCCCCCCCCGGATGTAACGCTCGAGCATTGGACATACGCAGAAGGCCGTGCGCATTTGCAGACGTGCTTGCTCACATTTGCAAACTGGTAGGAAAGGTAAGTGAATTCTACCTCTGGTGTGGATGTATATGCACTTTCGTGTTTAAAAGGTACATGTATGCAAGAGATTAAGATCCTTTTTCTTCTTGTTCTTGTTTTTGATGTTACTGGGTTCATTTTCTTTGAGTAATTTGCTGGAGGCATATATTAATGATATATAGGTAAAAGTCATATAAAAATGAGTATTTTCATTTTCTTTTGTTCCTGTTGCTATATCTCATATCTGCCACACCATCTCTGCACAGTGGATTACAAATAGCCTTAAGAAAGACTTCATATACTGTATTAATGGAGTACATCCTTACTTCATGTGGCTACTTTAGTACACAAGATGTCCTGCAGTAAAAATCTGTAATGCACCCATATCCTTTGGGAGTAAACCTAATATTGGAAAAAAGAAACAGACCATCTCTACAACATCTTCCAACAAAATAGATACCCATGCAATTTTATCAAAACAAAAGCCTGACCGGTCAACTCACTATAGCACAGCCAACACAAGCTATGAAAAGATAACACTGCCATACATGAAAAACATCTTAGAAACAACCAACAAGCTTACAGCCATATGGCATCAGCGTAGCACACAAACCAAATAAAACTTTCCAAAAGATCTTAAGTAAATCAAAAGGCCAAGAAGAAAACAAAACAGGAGTCATTTACAACCTACAGTGTAAGGACTTCTAACTGCCTCTATGCAGGACAGACAAGCAGAAGATTAGTAGAGGGAATCCATGAACACCAACTAGCAGTCAGAAGACATGATGAAAACTCATTAATTTCACCACACATGGATGGTTTTTAGCCATGGTTTCAACTGGGAAACTAACCGTCCTAGACCAAGCTAAATCGAAAAATGCTGGAGAATTCCTGGAATCTTGGCATTTAGACAAATCAGCCATCAATCAAGTTTGTTTATTTGTGTATTTATTAATGAAATTTATATGCTGCCTTGCCTCAAGGTATCCCTGGGCAGCTTACAGTCATAAAAAAACCTATACAAGATAAAAACATAAGAAATATAAAATCCAACACACCACAGCCCAATTAAAAAATGGGGAGGGCAGGAGCAGGATGGGAGGGAGGTGAGACCCATTATTAATTGATCAACCATCTTCACTCTCCGATTGGGGCTCCAAGCTAACCAGCAGAGCCAGGTGTAGGTTCTTCTGGAAGGCCAGGAGGGGTGGGGCAAGATGTTTCCCAGGGCAGGTACAATTACAGAGAAGGCCTTCTGGATCCTGCCAGCTAGAATAAATCGAGCTGACAGGGCCCTCACCATCCGTCTTTTGCCAGCATGGGTGTGACATGCCAATCTCAGTGGAATGAAATGGTCCCTCAAGAAGCCTGGACTCATGTCCTGAAGGGATTTAGAGTGATTACCAACACCTTGAATTGCACCTGGAATAGACTGGCAGCCAATGCAGCTTGCAGAGGTGGTGTTATATAAGCCATTCCTGGGACCCCAAGAACTGCCCGCACCAGCGGTAGCTTCCGAATGGTCTTCAAGGGTAGCTCCATGTAGTGTGCATTACAGTAGTCCAGTCATAAGATAATTATGGCCTGAGTGATTTGAGTGCAGGGAACTCTGACCCAGGAAAGGCCGCAATTGGCGCATAACCCAAAGTTGTGCAAAGGTTCTCCTAGCAGTGACTGCCATCTGCTCCTTGAGCAGGAGTCATGAGTCCAGGAGAATTCCCAAATTGCAGGCTGGATCTGACTGAGGTAGTGCAAGCCCATCCAGAATTAAAGAAGACAAAGATAAACCAATCCATACATTATTCAAAAGAGAACAAAAAAGCTAAAATAGAAAGAAAAAGATCAGAACACCTCCTTCCCAGCAATCAAGATAAGCAGGAATTAACACCAGAAGCAATTCCAGACAAGCAATAAACAATACCCTAATCAAGGAACTACCAACTCAGGCAAACAATCAAGCAATAAACAACAGCTTAATCAAGGAACAACCAAGGAGAAAACAATATTCCTATTCACTCTGATAAGGCAAGCTACTTTATATAAACGGAGAGCAAAGCTCACTCCTTGCAGCACTGAAAAAGTTACCTAGATTGGTAAAGAAATGTCTGCAAGAAATTACCCAAGCTCAGAGAGCACAAAAGACCCCACAATTCAATCCTGATGGAGATGTATCTTCTTCTATTGGTAGCCTAGATGTAATCTAATCCATCTCTTGTTGTTTAAGTACGATAGGCCCTTTAGCTTAGGAATGGCAGAGGGAGAATGGGAGGGGGACACAGTTATTAATGTTTCACATTTGCCCATCTTAATAGATAGATAGATAGATAGATAGATAGATAGATAGATAGATAGATAGATAGGAAAGACTGTACTTTTTAATATGAAAAAAATCAATAAATATAACCCAATTGCAATGAAAATGTAACTCAATTGCATTGACCATGTACAATGTGATGTTTAAATGGTTAATACCGGAAGGAATCCTGATCTCATGGCAGATTAAGAAATTTAGGATTGATACACTTGATAAAGCTCAGGAAATTTTGACATTTTACGATGCATGAAGACCAGGAGAGTAGGGAGGAAATAGAAAGTAGGAGTCAAGAGGAGCAGCAAACAGCAGGAAAAGAGGTAGAGCGAGAAGAAAGAACGAAGGTGGAAAATTACCGAGTGGAATGAGAAGGCGCAAGAACAAAAATCCAGAGAGTGACAAGGACAACCAGAAGAGCGAGACCCATATATAAGTAGAAAGATAGATGAGGAAGTTAGGATGTTATCAATCAATATTAATGGATTGAACTCCCCTACAAAAAGAAAACAAACGATAAAATTACAAAGATTGAATTTGGACATAGTCCAAATTCAAGAAACAATATAGTAAACTATTAGAATACTCTAAAATTGGGAAGTTATACACATCATTAGCACAGCAAAAGAAGAGAGGAACAGCCTTGTACATTAAAGAATGGTTAAAACCCAAACAGATATATGCAGACGATGAAGGAAGAATATTAATGATGGAGTTACCAACAAATCGGAGACAAATGCTTTTTATTGCAATATATGCCCCAAATAATAAACAGGAAGAATTTTACAGAAGATTACATAAAAAAATAGAGATGGACTATAAAACATATATTTAATAGGGGATTTTAATGCGGTTGCAGATGTTAAAAAAGATGATAGAAATAGTAAAAGAAAAAACAAAGACCACTCCCAAAGACATTCTTTCAGATGATACAAGAATTAGATTTACAAGATGCATGGAGAGAATTAAATCTGAAGACCAATCAATATACATTCTATTCAATCATGGTCAAGGATAGACATGATATGGATGACCCCAGGATTGAGAGTAGACATCCAAGAGGTAGAGATAACAATAAATACATGGGCAGACCACAAAAGTGACATGGAGAGGACAGAAGAAGAGGCAGAGGTGGACAATGAATCAAAACATTCTAAAAGATAAGAAATTTATACAAATGGTGGAAAAAGAAATTAATTTTTTAAAAAGAATAATGCTGTTAATATTAAAGGGGATGTATTGAACTAATATGGATTACAGCAATTTTATTTGAATTTTGCTAACACCTATGGTTAAAACCTATAAAAAAATATAACCCACACAAACAAACAAAAGCTTTCCATAATTTTTATAAATGAGCAGGGGTCCTTGGAAAAAAAAGAGTTTAAGAAACATAGACCTCGATAATAACAATGAGTAGCATGAGATTTGTGAAGTAAATCTGGACAAGGGTGGACAAATCGGATCGGTTTTGAAAATTTTGTAATGTAATTTTTCTGCATTGTATCATTTCATTTTTAAAGTCTGCAAACATAAAACGGTTTACCTTTTCACAGTGAATACTTGTTTAATTATTACATTGTATTTACAGGAGTATAATTTGTATGAGAAAAGCAAACCAAGTGAATTTCCCCCACCCCCATATCATTCCTTGAATTGCTAGAAAATGTAGGGCCCCTTGGCATCCTTCTTTGCTCTGGAACATTGTAATAAACATAGAATTTGCCTATTACCAAGATAAAAATCTGCTTTCGGCCTAAAGAAAATGGCAAATCCATATGAAAGCAAGGCTTTGTCAATAAACACAGCAGATGCTCTCAATTACAGACAACAATTATCATAGATAGGGAATGAGAAACTCCATACTACCCAGAGGTGGGTTCCTACTGATTTGGACCGGTTCTACTGAGTAGGTAGTAAGCTGCTGGTGACGTCACGGAGCCGGTTCTGCTCTGTGGACGCTGCCATCTTTTCTTTTGACATTTTTTTTTTTGGAAAAAATGTTTTGAATTCTTTTGGGCTTTTTCTTCTTCTACGCATGCACAGAAGCCGAGTTTCCAGCACTGCACATGTGTTGCCATCTTGTTTTCTGCCTTTTTTTGGGAATTTTTGGATTTTTTTTTACTGCACATGTGTGTGCCCACGCGGCACGCCCATGCAGCACGCTCATGCAGCGCGCCCATGCGGCGTGGGAGGCAGAAAACTGGCGGCGAGGTAACAAGATTCAAATAATCTCTGAAAACTCCATGCCCCTAATGGTGTTTTCTTATAAGCCCACAGAAAATATACATAAATATGTGTGCAATCACTAAAAGTACCTTAATAACGATAGCCATCTGAAATTGAATAATAATAATAAAAAACATGACAGTGATAAATCAGTCTATTACAGTCTTGATGCAGTTATTATATTTCGCAATAGAGACAAGCTGACATCTGCAACCAAGGCTTATGCAGCCAAAAATAATAGCCATTATTGAGAGTGGAATATCGGGTTGCTAGAAATCTGCCACTGCCTGTTTGTAGTGACATGATATTAAGAAAATTGTTTGCTGTTTCTGTTAATGTTTCCAGCTCCATAATTGTGGTTCTAGAAGAACTGTGGCAGTATTTTTATGAACAAATATCAAATTGAAATGGCAGAACTTGGAATTATTCATTTAAGTCAGCCACTGAGTCTCTTAAAATATAATTCCCAGTTTTTAATTATTTTAAGCTCTGCGGTCCACACTTTTTCATTGGGTTCAAAACACAAAAAGCGACAGATAATATTACATCGACAATGATTTGTTTTATACTATCATACTTTCCAATATTTGAAGTGCTGCCACAGAGAGGAAGGGGTCAAGCTATTTTCCAAGGCACCTGAAGGCCAAACAAGGAATAATGAATGGAAACTGATCAAGGAGAGATTGAACCTAGAAATAAGGAGAAATTTTCTGACAGTGAGAACAATCAACCAATGGAACAGCTTGTCTTCAGAAGTTGTGGGAGCTTCACCGCTGAAAGCTTTCAAGAGGCTGGACTGCCATCTGTCAGAAATGGTGTAGGGTCTCCTGCTTGGGCAGGGGGTTGGACTACATGACCATCTTCCAACTCTATTATTTTGTAATTCTGTTAATCATTTTTCCCCCCATTCGGCTTAGTGTATGAATTCAATTACTATTGTTTATAAATCATGGTTTATGTCTTAGTATGTTATGAGAATCTAGCCAATGATATTTATCCAAAATCTAATAAGCTGTGATCCAATAATCTTTAGGACATTTTTTAAAAGTGAGAGTCAGTGTGACGTAACGGTTAGTGTACGGAGTAGGAGTTGAGCTGGGAAGATGGAAGTACCTGCTCAGTCATGGAGCCAGTGGTGGGATTCAGCCAGTTTGCACCACTTTAGGAGAACCGATTGTTACCTTTCTGAGCAGTTTGGTGAACTGGTTGTTGGAAGAAATCATTAGGGTAGATAACTGGTTGTTAAATAATTTGAATCCCACCACTGCATGGAGCTTTTGAACTTGGAGCAGCCACTGTCTATTAGTCTATTGGACCTCACAGGTTAATATTCTAGGGAAAAATTGGAGGAGGATTAGAGAAATATGGTGCTCTGAGCTTCAGATGGTGGAGCAAGATATGAACGTGATATAGAAATAGTAAACCAAAAACCACGTTGCCATGTTACCTTCAAAAAACCACCAGCAATTTGTGAGTTGGATCCAAACTTTTCCTCACTGTCCTTAATCATCTCAGGGCGGGGGCGGAAAGGCAGATGCAAAATGAAAGCAGGAAAAAGAAATCAGGGAAAAGCATGAGACTGATTATGATAAACGTTGCTGCCATTTGTAAACAAGACAGGTCATTTGGCAAACATGATTGTAGGGACAAGATGTCTTTGAGAAGAAACAAAAAAAAATGCAGGGGGAAAAATTATGGGTGGTGATAAAGTGACATGCATTTTACTGGTTGAAAGAAAGTGACAGCAATAGAACTGTTCCTTTCATGTCTGTTCTGTTTTTTCTTTTTTTTAACTTCTCTTTCCTGCTTGTAGAACCATCTTTTTCCATGCAAGGTGATTCATGTGTGGGGTCTTTCAGTTTCAGCAGTGAGAGGAAATAGCAGAACCAGGAACTTCTTTAACTTTGTTCTTTATTTAAACAACATTTGCTCCTACATTCCTGTGGCCCCTCCCAATTCCTCAACTGTTGAGGGCTGTTCATCCTCATAATGCATCTGAAAAGCTGCACTGTAAGGCAAAACTATTCCTGGCACAAAAAGATTTCAGGGTGACAAGGAACTATTCCAATTATTAATAGGAAAAAATAACCCCTGAAAGTAATTCTTGAAATCCTAAGGTCTTCACCTACATTTTTCTTCTTCTTTCTCTTTCCTCATCTCTCTAAATGTGCTGGGAAAAGTCTTGTACCAATATGGAGGGGAGTTGTGGAATTATTCAAGGGTTCTAACTTACCTTGCCACCGGTTTGCTGCCTCCTGCGCTGCATGGGCGTGCCTTGTGCGCGCGTGCATGCACAGTAGAAAAAAGCCCAAAAAAAATCCTCCCCCAAAAAGGCCGAAAACAAGATGGTGATGCATATGCAGTGCCAGAAACTCAGCCTCTGCGCATGCACAGAAAAAAAATATATGGAAAAAATTCAACCCGCCCCAAAAAAGATAGTGGCACCCACGGAGAAGAACCGTCGCTGTGATGTCACCAGTGACCTACTACCTACTTGGTAGAACCGGTCCGAACCAGTAGGAACCCACCTCTGGAGCTATGGGAAGGATAGGAAAGAAAGTGCATATCTGAACTAAATTAATTTTTTAAAATCTGCTTATATGGACCCAATTCCCTGAATTTCACCAACAACATCTCTGGGTAGCCGTATTTGAAAGTATCCTCTTAAAATTCATTTTCTAGCTTTCATTACCTCGCCCGTTATTATTAATTTGTATAATAATGAGAATTCCTAAAGGCTATTGTAAGAATATTAACAATTTAGCAGCTGCAAGTAGATAGAAGTTGGTCATTTCCCACAAAGAATGTTTATTAATGTCTCACTAAGGGACAAGAACAACAATAAATAGATAAGTAAATGTCAGAAATGAAATGAGGAGAAATTAGGAAGGGGAAATGCTGTGCCCCTCCCCTTGGCAGTGACTCACTATCCAGGGTTTTCATTTCCCCTCCAGACATATAGTTGTATCTTTCTTGACGATTAAAAAAACTGATGACATTCATTGCTATTAATTACTGAGAAATTTAAATAGTTGGAGGGGTCCTTGATGTTCTGATGATAATGTTACCTAGTTTGGGTAATGAAACATCTGCAAGAAAACAACCAACTCAGAGAGCCCCAAGGACCCTTCATTTCAACCTAAACTACAAATATTCGGTGGTGCAGTGGTTAGAGTGCAGTACTGCAGGCTACTCCTGCCGGCTGCCGGCTGCCTGCAATTTGGCAGATTGAATCTCACCAGGCTCAAGGTTGACTCAGCCTTCCATCCTTCCAAGGTGGGTAAAGTGAGGACCCAGGTTGTTGGGGGCAGTATGCTGACTCTGTAAAACTGCTTAGAGAGGGCTGTAAAGCACTGTGAAGCGGTATATAAGTCTAAGTGCTATTGCTATTCTCCTTTACTGGTAAAACTCCAAAGCAACTTTACCTTCTTGAAAAAACCCAGCAGCCTGATTACCAAAGCAAAGTATGTGAGGAAAAAGGGTGAACATGCTTCATTAGACAGTTACTGAATGCCTGCAACAAGTTTTAGGATGCCATTTGTCTGGTTTTTTTAAAGTGGATAATAAAATTTTTGCTTCATGAACACGGGTGTATCTTATATAGTTTTGGCTGCTAATCATGAAAATAACTCATAATTTAATCCATCACATACCATTTTATAGAAATCTTCTGGTTTTTTTTACACAATGGCAATGTATGTCTTTCAGTACTAGTTGACTTGCTGCACACATGGAAGAAACATACGAAAACATGGAACTTTTGTTGAAGAATATCCAGCATACAAAGTACAACTGAAACATCTGTGGAGATCTAAAAGTAATGGCTCTGCTGCTTTTAATGCAGCTTGGATATACCGAGTACTATTGTTATATATGTGTAAATGGAACAGCTATGCAAGAGAATCACATTACGTTAAAAAGAAACGGCACATTCCAAAAAGCATTGCTGCTTTTGAGGCAAAACAGTCATTGTTCTTTTGTTTCATGCCCTTTAATTTCAGTTGACAAAGATTCAGCCTAACTTCCATCATCCTATCTTTGGTTGTTGATAGACCTCTGCTTGTTAGCTTCAATTACCTTAAGGTTAAATGATGAACAGTTCTTCACAGGATTCACCAAGCATAGCAGACAACAAATGAGATAGAATAAAGGAATACCTGGAGTACTTGCTGGCCCTCATCAACTAAAACCAGGCAATGGCACTGGCAGGCAGCCCAGAGTATTATGTTTTTTAGCATCATTTTCCCATTTCCCCACCTCGATCCAAAAAGGCAAGATAGAGTGGCTTGAACAATGCAATGGTGTCTCTTTCTGCTCTTTCTGTCAGGATTCCAAATATCATCCAGAACTAATTCAGACTCCAAGGCAAAGCATTCCTCAAAGTTCCAATTTATTAAAAGAAACATGTTGG
>JANHFT010000160.1:27684-38433 GCA_032467955.1 Pseudoxenodon macrops | reverse complement strand
TCCTATCACCATCTCCTCCCACTTACAACTGCAGGACTGTAACTTGTTGCTTGTATCCTTATGACTTTTATTGATATGGTTTCCTGATTGCTTATTTGTACCCTATGAGTATCATTACGTGTTGCACCTTATCATTCGTGACAAATGTATCTTGTGTTTTTATGTACACTGAGAGCACAAATTCCTTGTGTGTCCAATCACACTTGGCCAATAAAGAATTCTATTCTATTCTACTGCACTCTAACCACTGCTCCACCGTGGCTTTTTAGGGAATCACCATGAATCCCATAAAGGTAAATTCTGCATCATTTTTGATGAGCTTTTGGAGTATCAACAGACATAGGAGTGGACGCGTCTCCATCACAGCTGGATACTTGGATTTTCAAAAAACCTTTGAGAAGAGACGCATCAAGATAATAGGCCCAATATATGACTAAGATATATAAAACCATGTAGAGGGTGGAAAATTTGGATGAAACATTTTTCTCCTTTTTTCAAGCCACTGGGACTTGGGACTATCCAGGGGGAAGATCTAGAATAATCAAAAGATATTACTCTTTCACACATATTAACCTGTGGAACCTATTTCTATAATAGAGCTACCAATTTAAAAGGGGATTGATAAATTCATGGAGCACAATGGCTAAACGAGGTATGTTTTCATTTCTTGCTTGTTAGCTTCCGAGGCATCTCTTTGGCCATTGTGTGAAACAAAATGCCAGACTAATACCGACATTGACTTAATTTAGTGTAGCAAAGTTGTTGTTGTTTTAATTATTATTCTGTTCAGGATATTTACTTTAAAAACAAACTCACAGAAGTTAGATGACTTCTGTGCTTGAGAGTGCCACTCCCACCCAAAGGCTTAATTTTGGCAGAATGCGATTCTTATTTTCTCTGTAAGTGACCCAAACAGCAAGGTGGTCCCTTCCTGCAGTGTGTTACATTATGGAGAAAGTTTTCTTGCTCCATACAATTAGCAGTCCCTGGGTGCAAGGTAGAGCTCTTGCCTCACAATCAGGAGGTTATAAGTTTGATCCTAGGTAGAGGCAGATGAAAGGGTCTCTTGCTTGGGCAGGGGGTTGGACTAGATGACCTGCAAGGTCCCTTCCAACTCTGTCAATCTGTCTGTATTTTGGCTCCTGTTGCAAGGCCCATTATCCTGTACAGAAGCTCCTTTAAGTTTTATGAAGGATGTTCATTTTGTATTTATAGTTCAAAAAGCAATTGTGCTAAATGAACCTCAGAGAAGCACTTTCCTGGCACTTTGGCTGTTCAACAGTTATTCTGAAGGTCAGCCCCATCACTGACATTTAGCTTAATACACAATAGCCACATATTTCATAAACAAAATATTCTTAGACAGGAAGGGTGTTAGATCTAGTAAAGCACATTGACCATCTCTCTCTCTCTCTCTCTCCCTCCCTCCCTGTGTGTTGTTCCTTTCTCATGAATCAGTTGTGGTTTCCACATTATTTTCAGACAGGCAGGAAGGTTCTAGATCTGTTTTTGTTTCTCGTTGGCTCGGAAATTGGAATGGCTTTCTTTTATTTCTTGGATTTTTTAAATGTAAACTTTCAATTTATGGAAAGAAAAGTTCCAAAATTTTAAGGTCTCCAGGAAGGGAATGGCTGAGCAGAAAAAACTAATTGCAACATTTAATCTTCAGTTTCAATGTTTATTTCACTCAAAGGCCACAATGGAACCAAATAATCAACAAATTTTTATAAAGTAGAAAGCAAATACAAAACACACACTAAAAGAATAACACAGAATTTTATTTCCACTATTGATATCCGTGTATCTAAAGTTAGGAAATAGAGTGTTATTTGTTTTAAATACTTGATATTGGGAACATAAAATTAGGTTTCTAAGACAGAAATATGCATAAATAAAATCCACATGTGCTTACTCAGAGTTATTCAAGGGTTAGGCACAATTGTGCTATATCAAGGCATGTGAAGGTTAGTCAACTTGGATCGTATCTTGTTGCCAGCATAACAGAATTTGGCAAAGTCCTGAAATAAGAGTTTGTATATAAAAGATATTAGAATAACCTGGATATTGTAACAGATAAGGGGAAATAAATCTAATTTTAATATCCCTGTAAAAACAGCAATACAATAAAATATGGGTAATAGAGTCTATGACATCTGTATCACATGAACATAGTTGGGGAGCATACAGATTTCTTTTCTTGTTTCTACCTTTCAAAATAGCTGAAGGCAGGACGTTAAATCAAGTGCTAGTCAGTTAGTAATTCCTTACAAGAGATAACAACATCATTACAAGTGGTTCATTAACAGGGGAAGTGAAGGAAAGACAGAGAAAACTAAAAAGAGCCAACAGAGCAGAGGCAGTAAACTGGCAAAATACAAAATGTGAGTGAATGATTGATTGATTGACTGACTGATTGACTGACTGTCTGAATACAATTTCCCATCTCATCCCAGCCTGGGTACATAGCCAGATTTTTAGAGCCTTGGGAAAGGACAACAGGGTCAGAGCCCATCCTAATTTCTAAAGGAAGGTGATTCCAAAGGGCAGGGTCTACAACAGAGAAGGCATGTCTCCTGGTGCCTACCTGACAACATTTGACTGACACATCAGCATGGATTGATAGGAACTATTGGGAAAAGTGACAACCTTGAATTGTACCATGAAACCTTGAATTGCACCCCAAAACACACCAGTAACCAATGTAGCAATGTAGCAGTAATGGTGTCACAGGTGTCACATATCTGACAGCTCTTACTGTCCAGGCAGCCGCATTCTATACCAGTAGTAGCAGCAGCTTGAATAGTTTACTATTCCTATCTTTCTGTTTTTCACTTCCTCTGTGGATTCTTCATTTCTCTAATTATCCTTACCACTAGATAAGTGGTGATAGAGTAATTAGGGTGGAATCTAACAGAGTGGCTCTGTGGATGCCCATGCAAAGCCACTATCTAATCTTTTCTATCATTTTTCACTTATACAGTGTGGCCAAAACAATACAAATGGTGACCCCCGACAGCACAGTTGAAGCACTGCCTGATTTTTTTGTGCATTGCAGGCAGAGCTTTAACTGCACTCATGGCCACCATCTTGATTTAAAAAAAACACCATATTAGTTGGATATCCGTACCTACCACTTATTGGTGAAATCCGGTCCTTTCTGAAACATCCTCTGAAGAGTCCAATATATTAGAAAGAGAATCTTTCCCAGCATTAAATGTTTCTTAAAATCAAAAGATATATATATATTTAACATTCTTAATGTCACTAAGCCCAATTTGGAAGAATGGGATATTCCAAGTCATTATTCTACTTTTCTTATAAATTATCCATATTTATTTTCATAATATTGTACATGTGTCTGTAAATGGAAAGCACATGTTTAGCATTACTGAAGTGTTTTCCAGTAAAAAAGAGAAAACTTGTTTCTTTAAAAAACAGATAATTATTCTAAGGCATTTAAAGGAACAAATTTCAATATTGACTAAAAGCTTCATTTACAGTCTCAAGGCCAGACACAACTAACATTAATTAATAAGAAAAACCTTACCTTTACTGTATGATTCCTCCTAGAAATTCCAAACTGAGAAAAAATATATATAAACTGATTTTTCAAGAGAAATACTCATACCCTTGAGACAAGACTATGGCAGTTCTTAAGCAAAGGGCCCCTGATATAGAACTACAAACAAACTAATGGAAACTCTTACTTAGGGTACAATTGGTGCATAACAATGCACACTTCAAAGCAGCATTGTCCCTAAATCAGTTTGTAAAGAATACATTTTGTTGAGTATTTATATTATTATGGTTCAATATTATACCAATAGCAGAGCTTGAGGGAAAATTTCATAAAATTTCACATGCGGAACGACTCTTCCTTTGTAAAAATATTGAAACAGTTACCCCTATTCTATGGTAATGTGACTTCTTTTGAGATATATGTAAAGAGCTATTTATGGTTTTTGTAATCCCATTTCCTGAATGGATTGAAGAATTTTGTGTTCAATTTTTTAACTAGTAGCAAATAAATGACCTCAAAATAACTCTTGAGAAGTTTTTTGTGCAATTTGTATATTGCAAAGTGCAAAATAGTGGAAACATGATTGTACATTTTTTGGGTTGTATGCCTTATAGGTAGTCTTCACTTAAAAGTGGTAATTGGAACTGATGACTCCATAAGTGCCGCATTCATAAAATGTCACATGACCACACTGACTTAAGATGGCAGTTGCAATCAATTCAGTTGCCATTGTTAGTCAAATCCTGTGTAGTCACAGCAGCTGATGGCCATGTAATTGCTATTTCTGACTTAGACTTATTCCAACTGACTGACTAATCTGAAATTTTATTGAATTCATGTGCTTAATCTATAATTTTGATAGCCAACACTGATAATGATCAATAAGACCTTAAATTAACAGCATATGAGAACAAATTGTATTCTGCTCTGACCCTTTTAATAGCCAAATAGCCTTCAGTTATGAGATCCAATAGGTTCATGGTTTCAGAGCCAAATTAAATGTAAAAGGAATCAGTGACAGATATATGATAGGAGCATATTCTATGGTGATCCCTTTTTGGTTCAGTATTAATTAAAATGTTAATAGGGATTAGAAAGAGAAAGAAGATACAAAGCTGCTAATGTAATGTTGAACTGTACAGACAAAATCTGGACTTTGGCAATATATGAATAAAGTTGGAATTTATCAGGAAAGACTGCAGCCAACTAAATATAGTTTTGTTCTAATGAAAAGATTTTCTCACACTTATGGAATTTCCTCATATCAACACAAAGGAAAGTTGGACTAGTTTCAGTTTATCTTCTTAATCTTTACAATCACTTTTCCTTTTCTTTTTGTTCTGGCTATATTGTAGGTTTTTTCCTCCTCTTCTTTTTTGTTTACTGTAAAGTATCTTTCTTTCTATGTATATGTGTTTGGTACATATACCTGTGCATACCTATATATCCTATATACAAAATGGAAGACCAACTTACATGTTGTCTTCAGGTCATAGGTAGCTTACAGTCTAGGGACTAAAACTTTCACTTGCTAAGAGATGAAGTTCCAGGATCAGGTCTCTGGAGCCAGTATTAGTATTTAGCTTTCCCTCTGAAACCGGTAAGTCAGGGAAAGCAAAGCAAAGCAAAAAAGTCTATGAAATAAATGAAGGAATGGTGAAGTAGCTCCCATCTGCTTTGGAAATAAATGGTGATTTGCCAGGTCAATCTCAAGGATCCTCAGGTAGGATTTTTATTTTAATGCATGCATTTGTTCTCTAGGTACTTGTTTATCCATCTTCCCCAAGGGGGTTCAGCATGTAAGCTTCTCCTCATTTTATCCTTGCAACAACTGTAATGAACTGAACAACTGAGGACTGAGAAATGGCATTGGCCCTAGGGGTGGGTTCTAACTTACCTCACCACCAGTTTGCTTCCTCCCACGCTGTGTGGGCGCGTCTCATGGGCGCCAGCATGCGCAGTGCAAAAAAATTACACCCCCAAAAAAGGTTGAAAACAAGATGGTGACGCATGCGCAGTGCTGGAAACGTGGCTTATGTGCATGCGCAGAAGAAAAAAAACCTGGATTAAAAAAAATACCCGCCCTCAAAGAAAATTCCCAAAAAAAGATGGCGGCATCCACAGACCAGACCTGGCTACATGACGTCACCAGTGGCTTACTACCTACTCTATAGAACTGGTCCGAACCAGTATGAACCCACCTCTGATTGGCCCAAATAAACCAGTGAGCTCCATGGCTGAATTTGATCTGAAACTAGTCATGGCTGAACAGCTTAGCTGCCGAATGGCTGTCTCCAGGGAATTTTCAGATTGAATTATGCTATTTGTTTAGGATGAGTAGGTATCAAGTTATGCCAAATGTTTTATTTCATCATGGTAATGAACAGATAATAAAGGTATGAGGTGAAAGACCAATTTTTTCCTGTTTTTGTTTTCCACTCCATTGAGATGAACATAATTTCTCCCCTTCTGCTAGCAGTGCCACAATTTGATAAGGCAAATGGCTTTCCCTGGAAAACAGTTCTCTAACACATGTGGACAACTGGTTATAAAATTGTCACTCAGAAATGTTTTGGAATTGTTGTGCTTATTTAAATCACATCAGTATAATTCTTAATTTTTAAGAGGAAAAAGAAAGAAAGGAGTAGTAATAAATACGATTAATGTATGGATATTTTATCTGTTAAGAATTTTTGATCCCCCTTCAATTCTCTTAGAAGCAACTGGCTGGCACCTATTTTAGGACATTTATTTATTTATTTCAGAATTCAATGTATTCTATATTTACTGATTATTCCTTCTTCCCACCCTGCCCAATCCCCTTTTAGGTACATTAGTATGTACTAGTCAGTGTTGTCCAGCTGTACTCTAGATTCTCAGCTGACTATTTTTTTTAAAATAAAGAACTGTTCCCAGAAAGTATGTAAGTGGAACAGATATATTTGGCTGTCTGTGTGGTGGGTAACTTGCTCCAGTGCCTTTGTGCCTCTGATTGCTGTGCTTGCCTGCAGTCCCGGTTCCTGATTTGTATTTGTGATGCATTCTGATTATTGCCAGAGGTCAGCAATGCAGCACTTCTACAGCTTCCTTGATTTGCCAAGGTTTCCTACCTCTGACAGTTTATTTTTTTATTTTTTAAAACTATACATATATCCCTCACATCCCTCACATTCATGCTTTGTATGGCTGGAAAATAGTATTGTTGCAGCCATTAAATCAGAGGAGGGGGGAGAGAAGGAAGGAAGGAGCTAGCTAGCTGAGGATAGGAAACAGAAGAAAAACATCAGGACCATTTAGACAGCTGATTAATGGGGGCAGAGAGAGATGAGTAAGTTAGCAAGGAGGAGAAGAGGTTGAGGACTTAGGAAGCCATTATACATGTGTGGGGTGGAGGAGAGGAAAGGGAAAGGAAGATTATAAGAAGCAATACTTTTCTGCATCACAACTGATCATTCTAGGAAATTGTATTGGTAATTTTGTGACTTTGCACACATTACTACCATTTTTTGAGGGTGCTTAAGCATTTCTTAAAAAATCAAAATGTGACTAGAGTTTGGCGAGTTTATAGATTATGGATTGCGTACATTCACAAACAGTATGAATAAGTAGACAAAATGAGTGAATCAGTCTTGGTTTGACTTTCCTTGGGTTAAAACTAAAGAATGTTTCATAGTTGTACTGCAACATAGCATAGCACCTTGATGGAGCCTGTCTCATCCATCTTTTTTCTGCTTCTCTTCTGGACATTTCTTTCTTTCTTTATTAAATATGTATGTTGTCCATTTCACAATATACCTTTTCTTTCATGGGAATCTCACCTCACTGTATCCCTAAAACAGATGCTGGTTGATATGATTGTGATGGCCTAGCTAGATGGTGCCGAAGCCAATGGGTCAATCAGCCAACGAACAATGAGGACTCAAATTTGTATTCTTGTAGTCCCCTTCTGAATATTATACAACACAATGAATGCCATAGTTTAAGATCATACAAACCACAACTTTGTTTGCATTGTTATCTTGGCTTGACAGCATAGATGAGTGAGTCTTCCCCAAACCCCATGCATTTTAAAAACATCAACTTAACTCATAGTGTAGTTGCTCTTGCTTAGGAAGTTAGAGTGTCCATTCATGCATAAGAAGTCCCTGGTCCCTTGTTCCCTAATTGCATTTGTAAAATGCCACAGGATCTGTGACATCTTGATTGATCCTGAAGATAAAATGCTTCTTTCACTCCAGGCTCAGTCTACATAGGCAGAAATGTGACTTGCATATTCTCTATTGCTCTATTAACTTCCAATTTTTTTCTTCTGTTATTTCCACAGGATCACTTTCTGAGTAGGGATACATAAGCAAACTCATTCCAAAGTCCATTAACTTACTGAGACGCCCTAAAGCCTTTTTATAATAGACATATTAATTCATATTTGGGATGTAAAATACAGCATTTCAGAGCTATTATTATCACATTTATGGAATAGCCAGAATTAGAGGACTAGGACAACATTCCTTAGTAAAAGCCATCAAAAGCTTCTGTCATATTTCAAGGTAAGAAAGGATGATATTACATGACTACTTCTTATACCTGTATATCAACATTTTTCGGGATTTTTCAATTTTGTTGTAAGATTATTAAGAAAGTGAAAGTATTGTGAACATAGATATTATGTGATAGTTACATTTTCTTTATTTTTTTTAAAGAAACATACTAACTTTCAACAGTGCTTCCAGGATAGCTACAAATACAGCATAAAGTACAACAGTAAAACTATAAGTGATGGAATATTAAAGAAATATTTAAAGTCCTGGAAATACAAAAGTCCAACCAAAAAATCCCAGCAAATCTGATACTAAATAAAATGTTGCCAAAATGGAAGTTCCATGAAGGGCTCTTTTTGGCTTCCTAAAACGTTAGGAGACTTGGAGAAAGCCTCCACAGATAATTTCACTAAAGATAGACCTCCTCCTTGTTAACTTACTATCTCTCTCTGTCCCCATTAATCAGTTGTCCAAATCTTCCCTTCAGTGAGTCAAGGTGGCATCCATGGCTCCCCTCATCCCTGCCTGCATCCATAATCTCAAAATAACACTGAGGTAGATTGGAGCTGTGGAAAGATTAGGATTAGAGAGAAACAGATTCAAATTCAAATTCATCCATGGAAGCTCATTGAATGCCTTTGGGTTAGCCAGTCACACACTGTCAGCCTAATCCTCCCATATCAAAAATACACACACACACCAAGCATCTGAAGGAAAGACATACATAAAGATAAATGACTTCCCTACATGAGACAAAACTTCATGGTGATCAGAAATGTGGTCTTCCTAGTTTTAGAAAGACAGTTTAGTATGATATCATATAGGCCATTATATTCTTCCCAGTCATACCATAGAGAATCAGAATGATGTTCTCTGTATTGTGTAACATATTAGTTAAGAAAACTGACTGAGATTCAGGAATATGCCCCAGGGGAATCTCCTATATACTCCAGATATAAATTTGTTACATATATTGTAAAATTCTTTCAGGTTGAATCTAGACTGCTATGTGCTTAGCATAGGGCCCTTGAAATACATAGAACTTAAATCAGTCAGGAATTTGTTCTTATTGATTTTAATGGGAGGGCACTAAATTATCAGTCAACTTCACTGAATTTTCCCAGGAGAACTGTAATGGATGCAATTTAAGGCCTTTGTGAAATTTTTATCTATAAACTGCAATAATACAAGAGCACATAACAGATACAAACTCAAGGTAAACTGCTCCAAACTTGATTGCAGAAAATACGACTTCAGCAACAGAGTGGTCAATGCCTGCAATGCACTACCTGACTCTGTTGTTACATATTCAAATTCCCATAAAGTTAACCTTAAACTGTCTACTATTGACCTCATCCCATTCCTAAGAAGTCTGTAAGAGACGTGCATAAGCGCACCATCATGCCTACCATCCCTGTCCTACTGTCCCCATTTATTCGTACCCATTTCCTGTGTTCATATTGATGTTTATTCCTATTATCTTGTAAATGATTGATAAATCAAATAAACAAATAAAAATAAATAAAATAAAAAGATACTAATATATACCATATACTTGATATATATCTATGTTTGCACTGCATCACAGACCTTGCTATATAAATTGTATGGTATTTTATCTCTTTCTAATTGGTCATTTCTAATCATTTAAGCAGATGCTGCTTGTGAATATACACTTGGAAATATAAACCCACTGAATTTATTCTGCCTACTTTAATTGACTACGTATTATTGTTATCACAGAGTAGGTCTGAGTTATTCTCTCTAGATTAACAAAATTTCAATTCCCGTTTCAAAATCCCAAAATTCTTTTTGCCTCAAAAGACGCAGAGTAATGTATTATTGAGTGGAAAAGAAAAGCATGATATGACATGACACTAACAAAGAAATAATTGGAAAAAGGACACTTTCCATGTTCCAATCCAAATGGCTATATTTCAATTTTTAGAGAATTCCAGAAGTTCAAAGCTACATCTGGAGATTTACCCATCTAAGCCCTCATTTGTTCTTGAAAATATATTTTCTCCACATTAATGTTATTCATATACAAGGTTCCAAAAAAGATACAAATATCAAGAAAAGCAGCTAAGATACCATGAAAAGTATGTTACAGAATAAGCAACAAAGATACGCCGAGAAGCTAAAAAGCTGAAGAATCCATTGAGCAGAAGATTTTAAGAAAAATGTAATACAAATGAGCAGAAATATGCGGTTGTGATTATGTGCAAAGAAACAACAATATTTTGATAAAAAGTGAACAAAAAGAGCTAGCATTTGATATTTGCAAACAATAGAACCACCCAATGGGAGGAATAAATAGACAAGTTTATAAGGGAAAGATGATAAAGTAGCAGAGTTGGTTTATATTCTTCATTGTTCTGCTAATAATCTTTGATAAACATGGGTTGAAGATGCCAAGTTTCACAAGATCCTACCCACTTCGCCCCCAAATCCTTTTCTTTTCTGCAGAATAAAGATATTTGGGCACATTATAAATAATATAGGTTAATAAATAAAATGCTTAGAAAGCATTTAAGCCTCCTACGTCTTTTGTTTTTCAGAGAGAAAGAAGATTAAAAAAGAGAAAGAAGAAGGAGGACTCTACAGACTTTATGGAGAGGGAGAGAGGGAGAGAGGGAGAGAGAGAGAGAGAGAGAGAGAGAGAGAGAGAGAGAGAGAGAGAGAGAGAGA
>JANHFT010000160.1:0-10765 GCA_032467955.1 Pseudoxenodon macrops | reverse complement strand
AGCCACACCCCCAGAACCGGTAGGGAAAATTTTTAGATTTCACCCCTGATTTGAAGCTATACAAAGGTTTAGAATCAGAAGGTCCCATAAGAGTTAATATGATGGTGCAAAAGGACTTTAGAAGAAGCAAGGTAGAAAGAGTATTAACACCTCTGAAATCTGGTGTTTGGAGAAGATTCCTGAGAATAACATAGATAGCCAAGAAAACAAACCAATGGATCATTGAATCAATTAACCTACAATTCTCACTCAAGGTACAAATAACCAGGCTTATCTTTCTTTGGACACAGTATGCAAAGCCAGTGATGGCAAACCTATGGCATACATGCCACAGTTGGTCTCCGGAGCCATTTCTGAGGGCACGCGAGGCGTTGCCCTGTCAGCTCAAGTGTGCTTGCATGCACTGGCCAGCTGATTTTTGGCCTTGATTTTCTGCCATTTTTCACCCTCCAGAGGCTTCAGGGGTTTTCAGGGAAGCCTCCAAAGGATGAAAAATGACCCAGCGGGCAAATCGGAAGTCCCATTGGGCCGTTTTTCACCCTCTGGAGGCTTCAGGAAATCCTGCTGAACCCTCTGGAGGGCGAAAAACAGCTCAATGTGGGGCGCATGGGGTGGTGGTGCGCGCATGCACAGTGCAGTGTGCATGGGGGGGGGTTGTGTGCCGGCACCTACACAGACCAACAAGACACCAGAACATAACCTGACAACAAACAGCAGTCCTTACTAGCACTGATGATGTTACCTAGTTAGAGTAATGAAACGTCTGCAAAGAAACAGGCATGCTCAGAGAACACCAAGGATCCTTCATTTCAACCCTGAGCTACAAATAGTTTCCTTTATTGGTAAAGGCATAGCTTTCTGGAGCAGCAAGGTGAATATACTCAGCTACAGTAGTGATGAATGCACCATTGGAAGATCTGAAGGAGTAGGTCAGGTGGAGATCGTAATAGAGAAAATCTATCTATCCAATAAAGGAAAGGGAACACAAAGGCTGCTTTTATATAGCCAGAATTGTTACCACAGAAAAATTGCTGTCCTCTCCTCCCAAGCTGACCACTTCTGCTCTACTCTTCGTAGCTTTTGGTGTAGTCTTGGGCTAGGTACCCTGTCAAGGTCTGGCTCCTCATTATCTGGTTAGCCTCCATCTGGTATTATTTATTTATTATATTTATATGGCTTCATATCTTCACATCCCAAGAGTTTTCATACTGGCACTCCAAGCTGACAGTCCATCAAGATAGCCTTTTCAAAGTCTGAATCAGAAGACTCCATAAGGATGAAGTTATTTCCACACTAATCTGATTGCCAGATTTTAGGACTGAAGTAGCTGTGATGTGGAGCAATGAGTGCTAGTTAGGATTAATTAAACGGATGAGCGTAATCCAGAGTAAGAGAAAGCAGCCCAAGAGGCACTAGGGAGAGAACATCTATTAGATTATCAGTCTAGTTAAAATATATGTGAAAACAACATAAACTTCCTACATTGGATTTTAATTCCTAATGAGATCTAGTAATCTATTAACTTTCACTTGAGCAGAGAGATTAGAAGAGTAAATTACTGTGTAAAGAAATCTATTTTTTTTCTTATTTAGCTATGACAATCAAGAAGATAGTGAGTTCTAGTTCTGCCAAAACATAAAAACCAGTCCAGTGACTTTGGGCTAGTCACTCTCCCTCTGTCCAATCTTCCTCACAAATGTTTCCCCATATTGTTGTGGGGAAAACAGAAGGACAAAGGAATATTATATATGTTCACAACGTTGAGTTACTTATAAAGTAATAAAGGCGGAATAAAAATCTAATGAATACCGTAAATAAGTAAACAAAAAGCAAGCTTTTCAGTATGAACAGCCATAGAAATTGTAAAAAAAGAAAAGAAAAAGTGAACTGGGCTTGAACTGATAATACATTCTTTCCAAACTCATTACCCTCCATATGTTTTGAGACTGTAAATCCCCATATTCCCAATTAGTAAGAAAACAGGAAGTTGCAGCCCCCAACATTTCTGAAGAGCTTGAGAATTATTGTAGTGCACCTTGTGATCTCAAAGCTAAAGGAATCTGACAGCTGACAATATTAATAATCAGTCTACGATAATGAATTTATTTATTTTGGCTAGTCTGAGCAAATGATAATGCTAATCAGAGCATGCGGTGATATGTCTGAGATCTGGATTTCTGCCGAGTGTATCTCAAAAGCACCATATAGAAAAAGACTGTTTTTCCGTGTTAATTTTTTTTTCTTAGGGAATAACTTCAGATGAGCAATAAAGCATGTGCTTTATCTGTAGAAGGTCCTGTGTTTATTCTCTGAGATCTTTGGTTGAAAAGGTTAGATAAGAGACTTCTGCTATACAGGGAAATGCCCACGAGTAGCCACAGTGGATGTGATGAACCACAAATCTGACCTTGTATTCAGCAGATGCCTCTGTTCCAACAACAGACAACTCAGAGTTCTTGCACTACTTATGGCTTCGAAGCATATTTCTGGCAGCTTGCAAAGTCCCATTAGACTATGCCACTGAAATATAATCACTTCAACTACCTGTCTATTTCCATTTGGAGTCAAAAGTACATATGTTAAGCCTTCAGATAAGTTTAATGCATTTAAAAGGGGGTGGGGGTGGCGTCAGAGAATTAAAAGGTAAAGGTTCCCCTCGCACATATGTGCTAGTCATACCAAACTCTAGGGGGAGGTGCTCATCTCTGTTTCAAAGCCAAAGAGCCTGCGTTGTCTGAAGACGTCTCTGTGGTCATGTGCCCGGCATGACTAAATGCCAAAGGCGCATGGAACACTTCCCACCAAAGATGGTCCCTATTTTTCTACTTGCGTTTTTTATGTGCTTTTGAACTGCTAGGTTGGCAGAAGCTGGGACAAGTAACGGGGGTTACACGGCACTAGGGATTTGAACCACTGAACTGCCGACCTTTTGATAGACAAACTCAGCGTCTTAGCCACTGAGAACTCCCCAAATGCTCAAAAAGGGAACCAACCCTTCCCATAATCTCACATAAATGTGGACCCATTCCCTTTAATTAAAATAAAATCTCCCCCCCCCTCATTCTTTTGTTCACTTTGCTTTCTTTTTACCATTCTAGACTAACATTACTCTGGAAAACATTTCATGGTTTTTTTATCACTAGAAAAGATGGAAGACAGACTACAGTGTTAGTAAAAACATTGCATATTCAGTGCTGTTTTTGTTACCCTTTTTTTAAGTAGGAGAAATTCAAAAGTGAACAGTGCCTGGCTCTCTTCCTATTACTGCTTGTGATTTAGAACACCAATTCATTTCCGGATTGGCAAAATTTCATGTGGAGGAACAAAGAAGACAAATAAGAACCTAATTAAAGATAAGAGAATGTGATCTTTGGAGAAAGTATATGAGTTTTCAGTTCTATCAATATTTACAGATAAGCATGATCTATCTCAGTGGTTAAAAGAACATGAAGCAAATGAGGCCCTTATGGAACTGTTGCTGTTAAAACTAAGAAAGCATATTTCTAGACCTGAAGCCTTGTTAGGTGACACACCCAGAGCCACCATGTTAAAAGTGGGTGCAGTCAAGATGAGGTAAAAATGAAATTGGATTAAATTAAATTAAATATACCGTAATTCTTCCTCAGATATTTAATAATGTCCTCTTTCTGCCACATTAATAATTGCAAATCAATGATTTTACTGTGACTGCTGTTGGCAGACATGTTTTTGTTGGTTAGATTACCAGTCTTTAAAATTTAACCAAGCTTCAAGATTTATGGATATTCATGCATGCATGAATGGACAGACAGTCAAAACAATTACTCCCCAAGATAACAAGGATGCAATTTTACCTGACCTACAGCAGTGATATTCTTTGTGGATACCTGTAAAAAAAACTCCTCTTTTTAAACTGAGGGCAGTGAAAAGAATTTCCAAGCAATCTGGCAAAATTTATTTAACTTGTTTTCCTATTAGTAGATTTTTACAGCCTTCCCTTTCCCTTCCCTTCCCCTTCCCCTTCCTTCCTGTATTTTCATTTGCTATATATTAATTTAGATAACATAATTTGGTAGCATTTAAAATGGATCAAACTAATACATGCACACAGCTTTGATATTAGAATTGCCATCTTCATCATTATTACTTCAGTATAATAAAGCAGTCCCAAGAATCACAAGTCAGCATGAATTTGCATGGGGCAGACAAATGTCCTAAAGTTGGCATAAAGTAATACAAGACTTGGATGTGTTCCTGTGCCTTCTAGCTGCCAAATCTGACAGGATTATTTCTGCCAGGACATTGCTGTTTTGGAGTTTGTTTCATGCTAGGAAATATAATAACTGCGCAATGTGTTGGAATTCCATAATTTCAAGTAAAGAGCCCAAATCTGTACAATAATAAAGACAACAGTGAGCAGTAGAAGGAGTGTTCCATTTTCCACAAATGTTATGTTCTCCTAGGCATTTTATGTTCAAAATGTTTGCAACATGCCCAAGGTGATAGCAGATTTCCTTCTTTAGGAGCCAGAAAACAAAACTTCAAGTAAAGAATTTGCTTTGAAACAGGATTAAATTCAATAAATTGGCAACAAATCTGTTGTCTTCCTGCACTGCCTATAGCATTGAGAGGTCATCCCTACTTTAAATCCTAGGGCTGTCATTTTTGGGCTTTGTAGTGGAAGATCAGAAACAGCTTATTTAGTAGTGGGTGAAGAGGGGGAAGGATATTGAAGGGAGAGAGATGGAACCAAAAACTAGATGGCTGCTCCTCTCTCCCACTTTCTCCCTTGAACTCTCTCTTTCCTTCTACTTTTGACTATTAAGCAAAAGAGGAAGAGAAGATTGTGGTCTTGATTTGCAGAAGTTTTCAAAATAGCCATTCTTCAGAGAGAAATCTCCTTGTGGGATCAAAGCAGGGTTTGCTTTTCTTCTATCTCTTTCCTCTCCTTTGTGCATTACAAAGTTTACATAGATGGATAGTGTGAATGAGAAGAAGTACTTGGATGGACTTGGTGGTAGATACTTGCTTTCTGCTCAGTTAGCCTACTCTCCCTCATATTATCCATATTTTCTTCTCCTAACCTGATTAGATAGTGCCTGCAGAACTATCTTCTCTTTAGTTTGGAGAGGGGCTCAATCACTTCATGCAATATGATAAAATGATCATTTTTGAACCGATGATGCTTGCTTCTGCTACCTCTTTGCCATAGTGGAGAATATATGTAGCTCAGAGTTGAATCGTTCAAATAGTGTTCTTTGAGCTTTTCCCATAGCCATTTAATTACCAGGCTATGTAACTTGATCAGTCCATAGGGGTGGTGGAAGGTGAAGTTTGATACCAATAGCAATAGCACTTAGACTTATATCACAGTGCTTTACAGCCCTTCGTTAGCGGCTTACAGAGTCAGCACATTGCCCCCAACAATCTGGGTCCTCATTTTACCCACCTTGGAAGGATGGAAGACTGAGTCAACCTTCAGCCTGGTGAGATTCAAACTGCCAAATTGCAGTCAACCGGCAATCAGCAGAAGTAGCCTGCAGTACTGCATTCTAACCACTGTGCTACCATGGCTCTTGGTGATTATTTATATATGGGTTATCCATTAGAAAACTAGTCAATGTTCATGGGATATGTTCTCTCAATTTTCTTCCTGCTTGTCCCACGTACAGTAGAGGTTTTCAAGTTATTGTGTTATGGATAACTTCTGGTTTGTCTTCTTTGGTTATTCAGTCTATTAGCTGGCGTTATAAAAGGCACCTAGTTTATGATTGATATCTATGCGATCTAGACTTGGAATAAAAAAGACATCTTCCTGGTGATCCTAAGTGGTCATCTAGAGTCTTTTGATCCACCCATAATATGTAACTTTATATAAATATAATTTAAGGATGCCAAATATTGGAACTATTCATGATACATGTTAAGGCTTCAAAGTAGCTACAGTCCTATCTGCTTAGGAAAATAATTATCCACACAAGAACCTGCTTGAAATGTAGAAAATGAGGATAAATAGTTACTCAAGCCTATCAAAGATGTCAGAGATTTTACCAATAATCTAGCTACATAATACCAATTTCTAGTGACTGGGTAGAAACAATGAGAGATTTACTTTTCCCAAATCTCCTTTAGCTGTATAGTTGACTGATACTGATACTCCAATCAGTATTGGATCACAGGCTTGGAATTTAGACGGTTTAGAATAACAATCTAAAACAATTTTATTCAGCACTTGGTCTTCTCTGACACTTTGATTATAACATTACAAAAGCATTTTTGAAGCTATAGGGATTGTTAAGCTCTTAGCTTTATTATATACATTTTTCTAAGGCCTACATTATTTGGCAGTGTCACTTTCAATTTCGCAATGAGTAAAATAATACTGTTGAAAGGGAAAGAAATTGGATCCCAGCTTGATTGCCTAATCTGATGAGTGCAAAGCACTTATTTCAGCCTCTATCAAATGAAGAACTAACAGGCCAATCTTATGCACGTTCACTCAAAAGTCATTAAGTGTAGTGCTTCTTATTGGGCACTGAACTGGGCAGGTAACTGGGAAAAAGACCACAATTTCCTCAAAGGATTGGATTGGAGAAAATTATTTTTAGGAATAGGATGCAATCACACAGTGCTTGGGAAAATAATATCCCATAATAATTCATTTTAATACTGCTGAAAGAGACAGAATACTAAGTAGCAATCCAAGAATCTGGTTGTTTAAACAAACCACCTGTTGTGTCCTCCCAATTGCTCATTTGCATGAACCGCCGCTGGTTGGTTAAACTAGCGGCGGGAAAAGTAAATCACTGTCAGTGGCCGGCAGGAGACCAGGGAATCCCATAAAAGCAGGTTCCCTGCAGCCTGCCGGCAGTCCGCAATCTAACACCACCGTTAAAGGAGCAGAGCCAAAGAAGAGCCACCGAGACAGGCTGAACACTGGAGATGGTTTGATTGAACAAAAGGCTCACTTGGAGATATCAAATCTTCTAGAGTCAACTTTGCTTGCATGCTTAACTATTTTCCCTTGCCTTTCAGCATCTTGGTGTTCTTCAACATATGGGCATGTGCCTTTGAAACAGTTTTGACACCTATCAACTGCCTAGACAAGTCCATGCAGGGTTTTTTTGGCAATATTTTCGGAACTGGCTTGCCATTGCCTTCTTTCAAGAGCTGAGAGAGAGCAATTGGCTCAAAGTCAACCAGCCTAAGCTAGAACTAGAATTTATGATCTCCTGCTTTCTAGTTTAGTGCCTTTAACTACTACTACATCAAACTGGCTTTGTCCTCCTATGGCATTTGCTCAATGCTACTGCAGAACTAAACTGTTCATGAATGATTATCAATCATAGGTGACTATAGCATTGGCTTGAATAAACTGTATAAAAGCCTGCAACCAGCTTTTAATAAAATTATCTTCTTTGTTTCTCTCCTGGAATTTTTAATCTAGCAAGTAGACTCAAGGTCAGTGAGTTTTATTGTTGAGTGGGCATTTAAATCTAGATGTCCTGGTCTTAGCAGAGACACTTTAGCTGTTACTGGCACACTTTCAGAAGAAATCTTCAGCTGGTACAAATGGGATAGTCTGACCTAATGCATAATAATAACAACAGGCTCCTTATTAACCCAAGGCCTCTTGCTGAACAAGGAAAATGTAGAGGGGCATGGACTGACAATCGGACACATTACATCATAATATGACAACAAGTGATCTGAGCTTCTGACCCAGGAGAGGAGATGAATTACAATCAGTTGAGTCCTTGAAGTGGGTGCATATGTAATGGATAACTTTATAAGGACTTGGCTATACAAAGGCTCCCTCTCTCTTGGCTATACAAAGGCTGCACTAAGAAGAAGATGAAGGATGATGGTAGAAATGGAAATTAATACATTAAAAATACATTTCTCATGTTTATGTTATGCAAGGTTACTTTTAGAATACTCAAAGCAAGCATGACATGCTTGAAACTTGTTTGGTATAGAGTGAAATTTGCCTTTCAGGATATTTCCTGAAATCTCACTTTTTATGAACAGTTAATACGTCTGGAAATCATTGGTTTTCTTCATATATAGTTTCACTACTGCTAAAATGGAAATCAGGAAGCTTGTTTCTAAATGTGGCAAACACTGATGCAGGTTTGGTTCTTTTCCCATATGATATTCTAATGGATGGTAGTAGAGGTAAAGCACTTATTAGAGCTAGTAAATTTCTCTGACATATGTTGTTATATAAAACATGGAGTTGGATTGATAGGATTGATAGTCAAGCCTATGTGCAATTCATACTTTGATTTTTAGAAGATAGATTTTTCTCCAATGTTTTAAAGAAATAAAGCCTGCTGGAACATGTGCAGGATATTTAAATGCAGCAAAATTTTCAACATAGTAATTAACCACTTAACTAAAATGAGAATGCTAAACTAATAATATTCAATTAAATCTAAAACCAAATATAATCAAGAATATATCCTATCGCCAGTCAAAATCGATTGTTCTATTCAAAGAGGAGAATATATTTATATGTTTTATTTGGATACCACTTCTGGATTTTGGGCTCGTGATGAAAAAAATAATAATGAAACTTTGGCTTTGGTTTTGCCGATTAGATAAATTTGTTGTTATAGAAATGGCTAGTTATTGATTAATGTGTAAAAGTAAAAAGTTTAGGTTGTAATGTTATCTTGTACTGTGCTAAAAAAAGTCAGAAATCAATGCCTTTTTCTTTTTCCCCTTGCACCTTGTATTTTATTCCCCCTTTCTTTTTCTTCCTTTAATTTCCTATTTTTTTCTTTGTATTTTATATATTGATAAAACAATAAAAGATAAGTATAAAAAGACTGCATCCTATTGCCATGACCCTTGTAGAGTGGGGCAAACATGCTGTAGCCTTTGAAGAAAATATATTAGTAAGTTGAAAAAGGAATATTAAAAGAGGATGTTTGTGCTAGAGCGGGTTTTAAAGGTTTTGCTCACCAGGTCAAAAGACTCTGGTTGCTTGTCTGACATAACATACTAGGTGGTGATCGTATTAAACCCCTGTATTTATTCCAGAGTGGAGTATGTGCTTGCCTGGTTGAAAAAGCTAAAACAAATACCGTTTAGCACAATGTTGTGAAATATGAAAATTTAAAAGCTTGATTAAAAGGTAAAGGTTCCCCTCGCACATGTGTGCTAGTTCCTGACTTTAGGGGGCGGTGCTCATGTTAGTTTCAAAGCCGAAGAGCCAGCGCTGTCCGAAGACATCTCCGTGGTCATGTGGCTGGCATGACTAAACAAAGATGGTGCATGGAACGCTGTTACCTTCCCACCAAAGGTGGCCCCCTATTTTTCTACTTAAATTTTTACATGCTTTCAAACTGCTAGGTTGGCATGATTAACTCCTAAAACCTGAAAAAGTATCTGTATTGAGGCTAGTCAGATAAAGGCTAAATTTACTTAGTTTGAGTGAATCAATTAAAACAAAATAAAGATCCACCTATTGATCTTGGGCTGCCTTCCTGAATGGCACATAACTGCAGAGAACCAAATAATCTAACTATCTGTTTACAATCTGTGTTTAAAAAAGGTCATGGAGGCTAATGAGATTTATCCCATTGCAACTAAGAGATCTTTGTGAAAGACAATCCAGTTTAATAGCTGAGCCCAAGAAGCACTAATCAGAGATCATTCAGTCTCTAAAATTGGGATTGAAAAAGGCTAAATCTTTGTGGGTAGAGCCTCTATTTTGAAAATAATGGTCCCACTTGTAATAAGGCAGATGTTTTGGTCCTTACTGATGGAAGTAGTAGACTTCTGCTCAAAGAAGATTGTCTAGCTATGTTTGAGTAGTGGCGTCTGTTATGAGATCATTTGTCAGTACAAAGAAGATATTTCTACCAAAAACAAACTGCTATTTCCTCCCTTTCCTCTCTGTCTTTCCTGTTAGTTAAAAAACATGTTTTACATTTTTCTTCTTTTCCCAAGACATTCTATAAAACTTTTAAAGTAAAAGAGCAGGTGTTTTTTTAAAGTGATGTAAACATTTTGGATTGACCAGCTTTCCTGATAGTAAGTTACTTTATTGTTGTCTTTAACCAGCCCACTTTTCTGATAGTATGGTGAAGTTGCTGCCCTTGTGCTTTCCCCAATCTCCTGCATTTTCAACAAGACCAAAGACCAGTGACAGAATCTGTCAAATCAAGAAGGCATGGTCTAGTGTTAGAATAGAATAGATCTGGAAGGGACCTTGGAGCTTGTAGTCCAGCTCCATGCTCAAGCACGGGAATCTATACCCATATTTTTGCTGCCGGTTCACTCAGTAAAGTGCATGTGCACGTGCAGCAATAAAAAAACTAGCTTCTGTGCATTTGCAGAAGCAAAAATCCAAGATGGCGGCGCCCATGGAGACACCAATGGAACCGGCTCCATGATGTAATAACGGAGTTACTAACGGTTCTATAGAACCAGTAGGAACCCACCTCTGCCTATACCATTTCAGATAAGTGACCATCTAGTCACTTATTAAAAACCTCCAGTGATGGAGCACCCATGCTTTTCCATTGATTAATTGTCCTCAATGTTAGGATGTTTCTCTTTAATTCCAGGTTGTTTATCTCTTTGATTAGTTTCCAACCAGAGGTGGGTTCCTGCTGGTTCAGACCAGTTCGCTAGAACCGGTAGCAGGAATTCCCCCCCGCTTGCCAAATCAGCAGCGACAACTGGCTGGACACACCTCCAAACCGGTCCTCTGGCTCAAAATTGGTGCTCCAGCCTCAAGTCGCCCAAAAAACAACCCTCTGCACATGCGCAA
>JANHFT010000157.1:0-12847 GCA_032467955.1 Pseudoxenodon macrops | reverse complement strand
GCACATGAGGCGTGGGCGCGGGAGGCAGAAAACCGCTGAGGTAAGTTAGAACCCACCCCTGCGTACAACACTTTGTTTAATGACTGTTCGAAGTTACAATGGCCCTGAAAAAAGTGACTTATGACAGTTTTTCACACTTACAACTTTGCAGCATCCCCCACGGTCATGTTTTGTGACCTGACAAGCAAAGTCAATGAGGAAGCCAGCTTTACTTAAAAACCGTGTGACTTAACTGCAGAGATTCTCTTAACAAGGGTGGCAAGAAAGGTCATAAAATGGGGCAAAATGAACTTAACTGCTGTTTTACTTAGCAACAGAAATTTTGGCCTCAATTGTGGTCGGGGACTACTTGTAGATGGGAAATCCATGGGAAACACCATTGAAAAAATTCACAGGAAAGCGTATTGTTTTAGGCTTCCTTTTTGTTTCTACATACAGTTTATCATTACTTTGATTAAACAGTTTGGAGAAACTAAGACGCTTACAAGCTGAGGCACGAGTGCAGGAAGGCACGTGGGTTTACGCCCTCTTCTGTCATCTTCCATGGCTTTTTCATTGGGAGTGACACTTTAACATAGGGCACATATAGTATGTTGACAATGCTGAAATACAACATCTCCTTTAGGATTTTGTTGTTATTCGGACATCAGTTTCATGCACTGACTAACCTTTCCCACTTTGACACATTCTTGACATTTTACCTCCACACACAAGAACTCTGGAATGAGGCTTCTGGAGAGAGGCCTTCCCTCATGAAAATTGTATCTGTATCTATGTGACTCAGAGTGTGACCATTTGGGGGGGGGGGGAATCCATGACTGGTTTGGAATTCTCATCACAAGCCTTTCAAGAAAAATAAGGAAGACATAAAGAGGGAGTTGGGATAATACTGTAATCTGCCCAGAGTTATCCTGTGGTAAGATGGGTGGTCAATAAATTTTACAAACAAACAAATAAATAAGTTTACAAGGTGGCTGAAATGTATTTGAATATTAGTAGCTCGAGTTGGTCGTTGAGCTGTTGGGCTGAGTTCCGAGCTTGGCAGTTTGGTTGCAAACGTTTTGTCACCATTCGAGGAGACATGGTCAGTGTGCTTTGAATTGTGCTCGTCTGTCAGACCACTTGGCTGTTAAATACCTTTTTACGTGATGCGAATTAGTGTGAATGTTATTTATTCACCTACTTCTGAGTCATGGCCTGATTTCTTCAGATTGTTTGATTGGCTGGCTGTTGTTACCGAGATGTGGTCTTTGTTTTAAGTACCATGTAAATTAGTGTTGTTGGTTTGGATACTGTTGAGTCATGGTCAGGTTTCGTTCCGTTTGAACGACTGGTTGTTGTTACTAAGACATGATCCAATTTCTTGTGAGCTGATGGGTTGTGATTTTTGTTGTTGCGTAGTGGGGTGCCTGTTTGTTTAAATGTTATGTTCGGGATTACGGCTGATGCCGTTCTTTCGTTCTCAGAGATTGGTGGACTGGATCGAGGTCCATATGTCTTGTTTATTGACTTATTGGCGGAAAACCAGGCTTCGAGGAATTCTCTTTCTCTCCTTGATTTCGCCTGGGTTACAAGTTACAGCTTTCTAAGGTACAAAAATCCCATTTTGTAAAGTGACCTGAGAAATGGAGAGAATCCATGTATGAGGTTGTAAATCCTTTAATATGTTTTAGGAAATGTTTAAAAGCATTTACTTGAGAGAAGGCCATCGTCTTCTCATCATATGATGGTATTCCTTGTGTAGGTTGCTCCATTTATTCATTTGTTGGAGGAAATAGATCTCTATATACAAAAGAGTGCAGGCATCAAAATCCCCAGCATGTACAAAAGAAGCTGTGGTGCAAGATATAAACAATCTACCTCAACTTTTATCTCAGTGGCACATTAAGTTATAGTTTTTTTCCCCCACCAGTAGAAAGAATTATAAACACATTTTGGAGCAGTATGAGGGTGTCTCAATTTCAAGGTAATTTGTTATAAAACGCAAGCCATTTTATGCAATCTGGTAAAACCCACAGGAAGATAATTCAATCCATCTGAGAAATGTGGTTCACCACAAAATACAAGGAACTCCAGTAGGGAGTCCTTTTTTGACTCTCCTAACAAATGCCAACATTAGCTGCTAAAATTTCCTTCCTGTAAACATGTTGGATGTGGTAAACGACGATAACATAAATGCAGAAAAACAGATAATTGACTGGGTAAGGGACATTAACAGTACCAAAGAAAGAAGGACTGTAATTAGGAGTGCTTTAAAAAAAAAAACAGCTGCATGCAACCACAATTAAAAAGAACTACAGATAGTCCTCGATTTACGACCACGGCTGAGCCCAAAATTTCTGTTGCTAAGCCAGACAGATGTTAAGTGAATTTTGCCTCATTTTATGACTTTTCTTGCTACAGTTGTTAAGTAAGGCACTGCAGTTGTTAAGTTAGTAACCCAATTGTTCAATGAATCTGGCTTCTCCATTGACTTTGCTTGTCAGAAGGTCGCAAAGGGTGATCACATGACCCCAGGATATTGGCAACTATCATAAAGGTGAGTCAGTTGCCAAGTATCTGAATTTTGATTGCGTGACCAGGGGGAAATGCTGCTATGGTCATAAACATGAAAAACAGACATAAGTCACTTTTTTCAGTGCAGTTGTAACTTTGAATGGTTACTAATCAACTGTTGTAACTCGAGGACTACCTATATAACAATAAAGAGCAATGTAATGTTGGATGTGCACTACAAAGTCTGTACAGACACTCCCATCTCTCTCTCACCTCTCTCTTTTTCAAGTACACTCTTTTTTCCTCCTCTCTGACTATATAGTCGCATTTGGGATTTTGTTTGACTAGGAAGTCATGGCAGCCTCAGCTATCCCAAAAGTAAACTTATAATGTGGACTGGCAATTCCCAAGAGACAAAAGGAAGGTTTGGGAGATCACCTCTGAGGTTAGATATCCACTAGGGTCCACTTCCTCTCCAGTCAGATATTTTGCCTCATCATTATGTGGGCTCCTTGGAGGCCAGCCAAATCACTCTTGCGCTTACCATATTTTTCAGCGTATAAGACGCACTTCCCCCCTCCTAAAAGAGGCTGAACATTTGGGTGCGTCTTATACTGGGAATGTACCTTTTTCAAAGCTTTTTTTGAGACCTAACGAGATGCTAGCGAGTAGAGCAATCTTTGCAGGCTTTTTTCATCGCTATTCCCTCCAAAGAAGCTTTTTTTCAATCCTAACCAGAGGATAAAATAATGTGCTGAAGCTAACCAGACTAAGGACGCTAGCCAGATGAATACCTGGCAGGCATATTTCCCCCCCTATTTTCCTCCCCAAAAACTAAGATGCGTCTTATACTCCAGTGCATCTTACAGCCCGAAAAACACGTATGTGCGTTATTAACATCAAACTACATTCCACGAGACATCAGGAATGTGGGCTACCACATTTAGGCTTCAAAAATCAAAATCAGTGTTCCATAGCAGCAAGGAGTTACAGAAAACACATTCTTTGTTGCTATCTAGTGATTGTTTAATTATTGCAATACAAATATGACATTCCTACTAGAAAGAAGACGAAATAGTAGATTAAAGACAGACAGAAGTTGAATTGGACTAAAAGTGCAGGTGGATGGAGAATAAACCTCTGTTCAGAGTGTCTAGCATGATTTTGGCTGTCTGACCACCTTCAGATGATACATTTATAGACATAAGTAATTTGCCATGAGTTTATAAATACAATCTAGAGGAATCTTCATTTTTATATGATAACTAATTCTCTAGATCAAAACCTAGAGACTCTGAAGCCAAAGCAGATCCAATGGCTGCCATTCATTGGTCTCCAGCTGTCACTTTCTGTCATTCACTTGATAAAATTCCTTTGAATCCATGAATAGTACAGATAATTATTTTTATTAAATTTATAATTTAATATAAATTAAATTATATTAATTTAATGATTTGAAGCTGCTCAGAGGTAAAAATATTACCCAAAATGTTTCTTTGGTTTGAAGCCGCTCGGAGGTAAAAATATTACCAAATGATTCGAAGCAACTCAGAGATAAAAATATTACTCTCCCTTCCAAATAAAACCTCCCCCCAAAATAAAACCCATATCCCAAAATAAACAACAACAACAACAAGAAACAACAATGAAGAACAAAAGATGGCAAAGATGACAAAAGTGACAAAAATCAGACAGGAATGGAAAAAAGGGAGAAACCTCTAAGGGAATTCTTAGCTGCCAAGTATCCATCCTTTCAGCTTAACTGGGATCATCCACACAGAGGAGGAGCTATCAACCAGGATGAGAAAACCAAGGACTGGGAAAGTATAAAAGAGCTAAGAAAAAAAGTAGTCACAAGTCCCACAAATCGAGCACAATAGGAATTAATGGTGGGCGGCTGACATGGAGTGGTGATTGAAAGTTGAAACAAAAAAACCAGAAGAGGGAAGCAGGAGAGACTGGAAAATAAATAGGGGCACTTTCCTCCCCCCCCCTGTGGGTTTGGACCATTGCTAAAACAGACAACTAAGGGGCCGAGGAGGCACTTGTCAGGATGCTCCAATCATACTGCTTTGTTGAGGAGGTATGGGGTGTGTGTGGAAATACATGAAATGCTAGTTCTTTCCTGTTTCAGATTTTGAGTTTCCATGCTTGAGACATGGATTACCTATGTTTGAGTTCATTAACAACCAATATGTTGAGATCAAACAATTGCTTCAAGAAGGCATATTTTTGCATTTGATATATAAATTCCATTGTTATTGCTTATCTTGATTTGATAGGAAATACAGGTAAAACTCTGTGAACCAAATACACCTAACACTGATAAAGTGTCTTGCCAGTTTTCATGCAGGTGAATGAATACAGTCTAAGCAGCTCTAATGGTATTACAGATGTTACTATGATTGCCCAAATTTGGGGGATGGGTGGGAAGAAACTAATATTCATGTAACTATAGTATTGTATTGTATTCATAGATCTATGGTATGGTATGGTATTCATAATATATGCTGGATAAATGTTTAGGCACAGAATTCTGCTGTACGAGCTACATGATCCATTATTTATTTTCTGTAATTTAGTCAGTCAAAGCTATTAGTGTCTATAAATACCCAGGCAATGTAAGATGCCCACAGACTGATTGCCACCTCAGGAGAACTGCACCCTCTTCGTGGGAAACAGCAAACATATAGTCTGATCTTATCCTCAGGATATATCTGCAAGAAACTAGACTGATAAATCATTCCAGGGAAGGGATTCATGTGTTCCACTCTAAACATAATGTAGTTTATATCCTGACACCAGGTGTCAATCTTCACATAAATTATTGCTTCTGGTGACCTGCTGGTGGGGATGATTATTAGACATGAATATGGCTTCTGAATTATTCCAGTGATCTGAACGTGGTGCAATGAGATATGAAATGTCAGTCTCGGCTATCACTCTTGGGTGTTAAGACTCCTAATAAATGAGGGCAGGGAATGGGGAGAGACATAACACAGTGCCTTGCATTCCTAACTTCAAAAGAAGTTACCTGTTTTATTGTTGCCATGATTAAGAGCAAATCATCCAAGATTTGCAATAGCCCTATGGGCAGAACAAACGGATCATCAAATGAAATGGACGGCCACTCAGCTGGGGAGCATGTAAATGTGTAAGAAAAAGAGTTCCCTGCAAAGATGCCAGGCATGCTTTTTAATAAAACATCTCTCACGTAACTGAGGCTTGCTTCATAACTGCTACACTGAGAATATTAATTAAAAAAGGAAAAAGAAGTCCGATTGAAGAAAAGCAATACAGTAGAAGAATAATATGATTTCCCCTCCCTCCCAAAAAATCTGGTATTGAATTATGAAGGCTTAATTCAAAATTATCCAGAGTGTTTGCAAACTCCTAGATGCAGGTACAAAAGGGTTTTAGTTGATTGAGTTCATCCCTAATCTTTTTATTTTAACTGATTATCAGAAACTTCAAGGATGTCTTTCTTTCCACAATGAGTAAAAATATAAAAATAACTTTATATTTGTCATCTGCATCGCCAAGTCAATTTATCACCGGTTGCGAATTAAATACCTCCTTTGCAAGGGTTACCGCTGAACTGATAAATGAAAGTATATGTACTTCCATAGGATAACCTACCTGGTATTTGTCACTGGAAAACAGGCATTTGTAAAGAGAAAGTCCAGACTGGCAGAGAAGTACCTTCAATTATAGCTTTTTGTTTGTTTAAGGTCTCTCCCTTTATTTGGCCAAGACAATCGATCAAATTTCTTGATTTTCTTTTTCTTCCCTCTAAGTGTAAATCCTCGGTTCCCTGTTTCCCATATCATGATCACCATAAGGGGTATATTAAATGGCTGAGAAAGACAGATGGTTCTCCCACTTGGTAAACTGTCAGGGTCTAAATGAAACCGGTTATGCCTTCCACTTATGCCAAGATTTTTCAACTCTTCTGCCTCTCTCCCTGCCCTGCTTTGGAGAGCCTGTTTGGCCTCATCTGAATGCCATGCTCTGGTTTTACCCTTCCCAAAACGGGAGCTTGTTTGGCAAGCTGCTAGAGTTGCTGATATTACTTTTAAATAACAAAAGCATTCTCTTCCTTCAGCTCAACTCCCCTGCAATCAATGGCATCCTGATGTTTGGGGCCTTCTTTTGCAAAAGGAACTGTATCATAAAGGAGACCCGTAGAGGACTAATATTTGACTTTTCAAGGAACAGAGAGAAGGCCAAGCACAGCACCAAAGATTTCACCAAGGGCTTTTCTGTAAATGCTAATAGGGGCAATTCAGAGGCACCAACAAAGAGAACCTAGGAGATACGCTGCAGGTGTGAGGAGCTTGAAACAAGAGGGATACTAACCCTTAATGGTATTTCATGTCATTAACTATATTCTTTGATGTTCACACACTCAAGGCTCTCTTTTATCTGGTAGGGTGGGATTCTCTTTTTCTCCCTGCCTCCTTCAGCTTTCTTTGTTAACACACAGCACAACTGCATCTTTACAATTCCTTCTAGCTTTCAAAAAGTGCTTCTAAGTTAGTTTCCACAGCATCCTTTGGATACTGCGATCAAGTAACCAAGGGAAAGCTTATTGATTGCACTGAAAAACAGCTCAATAAAAACAAAACTTAATGTTACTTTTATAAGATTCCTGTAGTGGGCCTTGATGATTAACTTAACTGGCAACAATTATCCTTGCAATTTTATTACAGCGGTTCTGAGGATACGAACTCTGTATTTTCCTTTCCTTCATTAACAAGACACTTCAAATAAGCACTCTTGTATTAATGAACAGAGCCCATTAACAATATCTTCCTTTTAGAAAAGAGACTCTTTAAAACGAAAGATTAATGGCCAATAGTTTCTAGGTAGCAAATCTGTATTTTTTTGATTCTTTCAAATCTTGGCTGATCGTAAAGAAGCAAAGCAGGGATAGATCTGGTTAGCACTGGGATAACAGAAAAGACCAGGAGCATCGGCCAGGAAGAAAGAAAACAACAACAGCAACCTTGGATAATGACAATAATAAACCAGTTTCTTTGCACTTTAAAAGAAATAAATCCAGTAGAAGAGTTGAGTGAGCAGAGCTAAGAAAATGGAGGAGCCCTTATTTTGCTCTTTAAAAGACAGCAGCTAACGAATCTGTTTCCATCAACCGAAAAATGGAGTCCTATCTCAGTCGAATTATTCACAGTTAGAAACATTGCTGTGGACAAAATACGAGGAGGAAGGAGTATTATGTTTGCTGTCACCTTGAGCCGAGGTGGCTTCCCTGACACTGCGATCAAAACTTCACTTGCTTTCTCTGTGTGTCACACAGACAGAGACCACTATAGACATCATCTTGACTTTCGTGGCCACACCCTGTGGACATAATTTGTAGCCCCTTTAGGACACCCCAAACTCCCCCCCCCTCCAGGAAGTAGCTTCACTGTGCATAAGAGTGGGATAGGCATCAGTCAGAGTGGGCAAAATTATGTTGCAGACCTATACAGTAACTGCCCTTTTCAAGGCAGGTTGTGTTGCTTCTTTCAATGTTCGCACAAACATCAAAAGACTTTGCATTAGCATAAAGTTACTTTTCGGTATAACTGCTCACCTTTGAACCCAAGAGCACGCCTCCTGATATTTTCAACTGAAAAATGTGGTCAAAAGAATATCCTCACTAAACATTACTTACATTATTTAGATGGTAAATTCAATATTGCTTTATAATAGCTTTAATCAATTTGTTTTACTTATCTCTGCATTTTTTACTGGTCAGGTCCTCCTCCCCCCAAAAAACAACAACATATTTTTATTCTGAAAAGGAGTTTTGAACTAGGAAACACGTGCTCTGACTCAGCATGTGACATTCCAAGCTACAAACATCTTAGCTACATTCTTGTAGGTTTTTACTTGATCGTTAAAAGAAAGAGGAAAGGGAAACAAAAGAGCAGAACTGAATTGTCACCTAATATTGCTCTAAGCAAGGTCTGGAAAAGAGCATCAAAGATATAATGGTGGCAATTGGCACAGTTCAATGGGAAGAACTCTCCAGATTGCAGGTTCCATCCTGCAGATGGCCTGCTTGGGAATTTCCACAAGGGATACTCTGCCAACCTTGGCGCATACAGCAAGACTTTCTCTGATAACCTTAGCAATTTCACAAAGTTCTCACAGTAAAGTTTCCTCATCCAAAATTGTTCAAGGCATTATTCCAAATGTAAATTATTAACTAATTGTAATAGAAGAGAATATCTGTAGCACTTGGTTAAACTTGGTGCTTTCTGAGGTTGGTTGTGTGCTTGCAGACATTTCCTAGTTGGATGAAATATCTGCAAGCAAACAACCAACTTCAGATATTTCATCCAACTAGGAAGCATCACGAAATGTCTGCATGCAAGCAAGCAAGCAACCAACCTCAGAGAGCACCAAAGGTAATTGGCAGCTGGAGAGATACTTTCACAAATGAACATCTGCATGACCAATTGTTCTTCTCATGAACCCACCACATTCTGCTCTATATGCAGGCTTCAAATCAAGCACAAGAGTAGTCCCACATAGACTGTATGCAGTAATCTAACCATGAAGTTCTCAGAACATTAACAATGGTAACTTGACTGCAGTTCAGCAAGTGATAAAGTAGACAATGGTGGTCGCTTGGATCTCTTGTGACAATAGGGTCAGCAAAACATCTTATTCTTTCCAATGGAATGTAACCCTTGTACCCAATTCCTGAACCCAGTTTCTGTACTCAATAAATACCATTTAAGAGGTGTTTATTGGTTTTTACCCATCATGATATCCAGACACTGGTTCAGAATAGGGTAATTTGGAAATGGCTGAACATACATCAGAGTTGTTATACAGAAGAAGAGCCAGTTTTGATAATACTTAGATTCCAAATGACTACTTCCTGTGCCTTTATATTGACATTAACAATGTTGATTGTTTGTACGATTTTGGATTTCCTGTTTTTACTGGTACTTTTTACAGAATATCAAAAATAATAAATACTGCAGAAAATCTGAAGCACAAGAACTTTCCAAACGCTGTATACTTTGTGGTCTAGTTAGTACATGCTGACTGTGAAATAAGTCAGTGGAGTTGTTTTTGAGAAAACATAAATGGAATTGAATTGATAAAACATGAAGAGCAATGTGATCCTCAGAATCAAGTCCCATTAAATTCAGTGGTGGTTATCCTCTAGCAAGTGTGCTTAATATTCAGCAAGAAAGGAAGAGCTTATTCACAAAACACATAAGTACTGAACTGTAGAGTAATGGAAACTAATCGAGGAGAGAAGCAACCTAGAAGTAAGGAGAAATTTGCTGACAGTTAGAACAATCAATTAGTGGAACAACTTGCCTCCAGAAGTTGTGAATGCTCCAACACTGGAAGTTTTTAAGAAGAGATTGAACAACATTTGTCTGAAATGGTATAGGGTTTCCTGCCTGAGCAGGGGGTTGGACTAGAAGACCTCCAAGGTCCCTTCGAACCCTGTTATTCTGTTATTCCGAGTTCGTGCAGCTGGCCAAACCCATGCTGGGGAGGATAACTCTAGTGATTAGACATACTGATCACCCAATCCTCTGATATCAGAGGCAGTGTCAGGCACAAGAAATCAGGAGGCAAGGCAGTTCATATGAATACAGATTTATTGCATGTTATCAGGAAGTTTATTTATGAATGCCAGTTGCTGAGAAAATTTAGTGGGAAAGCATTGCCTCTCTCCTGTCCTGCCTGTGAACTTTTGAAGTGGTAGCTGGTTGGTTACTGTGCAAGCATAATGCTGGACTAGATAGGTCCTTGGCCTAATGCACCCAGTTTCTTTATGAGAATAAGGGACAACAGAATTTGATTTTCTGTGGTCATGTGAAGTAGTTGCTCTTGCATGGGTTTTAAGATTTTGCTGCTTCAATTCAAAACAACAACTACAAGGTGCTAATTTAAGTGCTTTCATCATATGTCATTAAGTCTTCTACTACATAGGCTTTTGATACGCTTTTCCTTCTCTTTTGGGGAAAATAAGACAAACAAACCCTCACCCACCCCCAATGTCCTATCATTGAATTCTCTTTTGCAAGATAATGTTAACACCACAAACACACACACAGACACTGTCCATATATTGCATTTTAAATAGAGGGTAATGCTCTCCTGGTTTGGCGGGCTTCCTTGCATTACAAATTCAGTCAAACTTTTTCAGGTATCATGTCTGTGGTTGGGTAATTTGTGACATCGGTTTTCCTCTTTCCCTCTATTCCAAAGCGACCAATGCAGTGGTGGGATTCAATTTTTTTCTACTACTGATTCTGTGGACGTGGTTTGGTGGGCGTGGCGTGGCTTGGTGGGCGTGGCAGGGGAAGGATACTGTAAAATCTCCATTTCCTCCCGATCAGCTGGGACTCGGGAGGCAGAGGATAGATGGGGGAAGGGCCAGTCAGAGGTGGTATTTACCAGTTCTCCAAACTACTCAAAATTTCCGCTACCGGTTCTCCACAACTGGTCAGAACCTGCTGAAACTAACCTCTGATGTATATGTGTGTGTATGTGTAGGTATGTTTATTCTTATAAACATGCCGTTTCTCTGGTAATCCTAATTTAATTAATTCTGTTTGTGTTTGCGCACCTTATCCTTTGGTATGTGGAATAGGTTTAGGTAACTTATTTGGGGGTTCGAAGGAGTTGGCTAAGTTTAGTTGATTATCTTTTAGCTTAGCTTGACTGTTACTTATCTAGTGTAGGCACTGATTCTCACACCATTGTGGATTTTGTTAATATATTAAGACAAGATGGAAACAGTATAAAAAATAAAATATATTGGTATATATATATATATCTTCTCACAACATGAAACAGAGAAGCTACCTCCACAATGCATGAGCAGGTGGCTAGCAAGAGTATCAATAAAGGTCCACAATCACAACATTTCTATAACTTGATGTTAGGTTACCCTGATCTCTGAAATAGGTCAAGACAAGAAGCAGATGCCACAAGGATTACTGGAACTTTATTTTATTGTTGTAGGATATAATACAGAATCTTGAAAGTCTACATAGTTTCCCTCTGTTCCCTCTTACGCCATACAGTACAGAATCAAGATGAGGTTATGTCGATTTTATATTTCATAGTCTCTGTTTTTACGAGGTTGAGAGATTTGTTGTCTTTTTTTCCAGCTACCAATTCTTGCATACTTTTGCTGAGGTTATGTCTGTTCTCCTTTACGCCTAATTTCCTTTTCAAGAAATCTAGCTAAAGAAGATACCAAGAATCTTACCTTTTGTTCTATAAATGCCTCCTAAAGAGTTGACACTCTGTATATATGCTGCCCAGAGTCATTCTATAGTGATATGGTGAGGCATATTAATCAAGCAAGCAAACAAACAAATATTGCACACACATCCGCATTGAGCTTGAGGCTGTAATCAGGGGTGGGTTCTAATTTACCTCGCCGCTGGTTCACATCCTCCCGCGCCACATGGCCGCTCCTTGTGGGCCTATGTGCGCATCGCACGCACATGCACAGTGCAAAAAAAAATTCCCCCCCAATAAAGGCCAAAAACAAGATGGCGATGCATGCACAGTGCCGGAAACTCAGCTTCTGCGCATGCGCAGAAGAAAAAAAACCTGGAAAAAATTCCCAGAATTTTTTTTTCCAAAAAAAAGATGGCGGCATCCACGGACCAGAACCGGTTCCATGAACCGGTTCCATGACACCACCAGTGGCTTACTGTCTACTCTATAGAAAGGGTCCGAACCGGTAGGAACCCACCTCTGGCTCTAATTCCGAAATCATATTTAATTAGTATTGTTTAAATGTCTCACCGATTATCAATCTCTACAGTCCACTTGCTTATTCACTTTGTTGATATGTTATACATGATGACATCCTATAAAGATATATCCCACTTAAGCTCTGGGGGTCTCAGCAGAACACTGAAATAATTTACAGAAGTTGCTTTGGACGATGTGATTGATATGGGAAATCAAACCCCGAATACAGTCCATCTTCATTAAAGTCTTATGGAAGAATCATCTTTGATTTTTAAGAAAAGTCAGGCTATAACTTTCTTCTCAGTGGTCCAAAGGTTTTCTTCTCAGTCCAGAATCTTGTAGGGATCCTACATTGGCATTATTCTTCTAAAAGCAGACCAAAAAAATAATAATCCTTATTTGGACCATGAGAAATGTATTATTATTATTATTATTAATATTTGTTTTCTTTTTAATTGATTTATTTTTTATAGTTATCGTTTTTATATTTTTATTTTAGCTTTTTATTTTTTTAAAATTTTTATTCAATATCACAAAACTAGACATACATCACAAATAACACATATACTCGCGAATCAGTTTCCCGACAGTT
>JANHFT010000153.1:0-11464 GCA_032467955.1 Pseudoxenodon macrops | reverse complement strand
ACCTGACCTCCAAGCCACACCCACAAAATAAGCCACACCCACAGAACCGGTAGGAAAATTTTTAGATTTCACCCCTGCTATTAGTACTATAAAGCCTTAGTAAGATCACACCCAGAGTACTGCATCCAGTTTTGGGCACCACACTATCAAAAAGATGTTGAGACTCTAGAAGAAGCGCAGAGGAGAGCAACCAGGATGATCAAGGGACTGAAGACTAAAACATATGAAGAGCTGTTACAGTGACTTTCCATTTCTATGCATAGAGCATTGATGGCTAACCTTTTTTTCCTCATGCGTGTGTGTGTGTGTGCCCACACCCATAATGCAATGCCCTCTCCCCCTGCGCATATGTGTGCAACCACCACCACCCACAGTGCTGCCCCGCGTATGTGTGCAAGCCTCACTGAAGCCTCTGGACTTCTGGTAGGCCCATTGGGCTGTTTTTTCTCCTCCAGGCCTCCCCACCCTCTGGAAGGCTGAAAATCAGCTGGCCAGCGCGTGCATAGGGCCTTGTGTGCTCTCAGATATTGCTCCGCATGCCACCTGTGGCACATGTACCATAGATTCGCCGTTATGGGCATAAAGCATTCTGACTGATGTCAGCCTATGTAACATTGAGCAGCTGCTTTGAGAGGTGTGGTTGAGCAGCAGAAAGAGGTTAACAGAGATTCTCCCACCTGGCAACTCCCCAGAATGACATTTGCTGAGAATTTTGAGAATTGAAGGGAGAAGCTAGCTGAAGTTTTCCTTAACACTTCTACCTTCTAATTATCCTTCATGACGTCTCCACTGCAGGAACTCAAATATGACAAAGCATTACTGATTCTGCTTCCTCTTCCGTCCTTAGGAAGCTACGGTTGCAAAGATGGCTTCATTCAACTTTGTTGAATCCTGTAGGAAATTTTTAGATTTGCTTAAAGATGCCAAGCAATTTTGGGGGCAATTCAAGAGTCTTACTTCCTAACTTCAGAAAAGTTTGAAAAAAGTAAAACACTCTAAGTGCTGACACACATCTGTATGTTTTCCATATGATCTCGAGGGCAGTGATCAACCTCAAGAAAGACTAGGATAAAGGACAAAGAATGCACGTTAAACAGGTTTTGGGGTAGCTCATAAAACTGAATTGGGATCTGGACAAGAAGAAAAAAGCAGGCATGTACCTGTAATTAACTTTACTCATTATCTCTTATTAAGTAAGCAATATTTGAGAGCTTCACTCCCATCACAGGGTGGAACTACATTCCTGAAAGTGTGAAAGCAACATTTCCCCCCAGAGAATAAACACATTTGGCATACGCAAGTTGCCAAGTGAAAACTAAATCTTGGCTGTGAAATTACAAGGCCTGTCATCAATAAAATGTATTGCTCTCAGGTTCAGGCAATTAATTGTCTTCCACCCTCTCGTAGCCCTGAGGGACTTTACTGTGTTACGAGCTTTCCCCACTTCTTTTTCATCTGTGTGAGTTATAAGATAGATTGCTTTTCCACCAGCTTCAGGGCTACTGAGGATCTGCAAATTCCTATCGGCATCTCAGTATCGGTTTTTCGAACATAGCATTTGTGTGAGAACGTAATCAGAAGGCCAGGATCAAAACATCCATCACGAGTTCCAGATGCATCTCAACGGACTCGAACCCAGGGCCCCATCTGTCAAAATGAAATTCAACAGAGAGAAAACGAAGGTTCTACATTTAGGCAAGAAAAACCGAATGTAACATACAGATTAGATGAAACTCGGCTCAATAGCAGCAGCCATGAGCGGAAAGCTTCTTCATCTGCACCTTCAGATGAGTGCATTGTCAAAAGATTTGAAAGAGGAGGTTAGGGACAGATTATCGTGGAGAAAATCTATCTATGTAGTTGCTAGGGGTCCAAAATGACTTGGTGGTACATAGTTAATAATCAATCAATTGACTACACACTTCAGAAGTAAATCCTTCCATAGTAACTTTGGAATTCTATTAAAAGCAGCATACAGAAAAGGCTGAAAAGAACATATAAGTTATGAGGAAGCTATTGGGAAGTGATCTAGGGCACCTCTGTAACCTAACTACCTCCAAGAGCATCATAAATGAAAACGCGATTTAATACCCATGTATCTCTTTAAGACCAAGGAATAAAACAAAATAATTCCTAAGGATTATCTTGTTTTATTCATAGTTATCCAAGTTCAACTGTTTTTTTTTTTTTGATCACCTGAACTATTATTGACCATAATAGTTGGAACCATATGAGGAACTATACGGTTCTGGCTAGTCTAAGGAAAAGAAGGAGTAGGAGTGATATGATAGCAGCGTTCCTGTATTAGAGGGACTGCCACAAAGAGGAGGGTGTCAAATTATTATCCAAAGCACCAGAGGCAGGACAGGAAATAATGGTTAGAAACTAATCAAGCAGAGAAGCAACCTGGAATTAAGGAGAAACTTCCTAACAGTGAGGACAATTAGCTAGTGGAACAGATTGCCTCCAGAAATCGTGGGCGCTCAATCACTGGATGATTTTAAGAAGAGACTGGACAGGCACTTGTCTGAGATGATATAAATTCTCCTGCTTGAGGAGAAGGCTGGACTAGAAGACCTCCAAGGTCCCTTCCAGCTTTATTCTATTCTATTCTATTCTATTCTATTCTATTCTATTCTATTCTATTCTAATTTAAGTTGGAGGTCAACATTTTGGGAGAACTCTAGCATGAGAAAGACAGTTGAATTCCATTGCTCTCCTGTATCTGCCCAAATGGCTCTGCAAGTTTTATTCTGTATTAACATGGACATTAGGTAAAGCCTGAGATGTTCTCGTCCCTGCACCCAGTACGAGGATATTCTTATGGAAAGCAGGTGTATTAGTGCATTACTTCTGTTCTTGTGGAAGAATAGAGCATCATCTAGAACTAAGGAGAAATTTCCTGACAGTTAGAACAATTAATCAGTGGAACAACTTGCCTCCAGAAATTGTGGGTGTTCCAACACTGGGCGTTTTTAAGAAGATGTTGGATAACCATTTGTCTGAAGTGGTGTAGAGTTTCCTGCTTAAGCAGGGGGTTGGACTAGAAGACCTCCAATGTCCCTTCCAACTCTGTTATTCTACTCTGTTCTATTCTATTCTTAGCATCAGAGGGCTGTTTGGAAAGTGAAACAGTATTTGCTGTGTGAGCAAGAAGGAGACAGGAAGGAACCTGGCTGTGGCTTAGCTCAACTGTTCTGTAGTAAAGCTGCTTGCTGCTGTGAAAGTAAAACTGAAACTCCTATCCTCTGCTTGTGTTTTGCATTTGGAACCGATTTCTTTTCAGGTTGGGAGGGGGAGTAGAACTCCTTAGCATCAGAGCGTGTTAAAAATAATATAAAAAATACTAATGCTCCGATGGTCATTTCGAAAAATCCTTTCTTAGTGAACACCTAGAAGCCAAGAGGAACATACGTGGCAAATTTCAAGTTTGTACACTTTATGGTTTGGAGATTTCATGATTACAGTGTGAGTGGTTTTCCCTTTTATACACACACACACAGAGTTTCTGAATGTAAAGCTAACGTAAGCAATATGGCTTCCCATATTGCTCAGAATTAGGTCCAATTGAAATGTGATTCTGGGCATGCTAACATTGCTTACCTGTGCAGCGTTCCATGTAACTGGTTTCTGTGGTTCAATTAGCCCCTCAACTGCTTTGGTTTTAGAGGTAAATTGCCAAGGGATGCTTTCATTGCATAAATGTACTAAAAGAAACAATAAGTAGATTAATGAACACTAAAAGTAATAGAGCTATATATTGGAAACAAATGCTACATGCTAGAGATCTCAACAAGCTCACCTCTAACACCTGAAAAATATTCTTTTCGCAGATAAAATTTTATCTGCTGCAATGATGGAATCCTCCAGCATGGATATAATTTCCACAGGAAGAAGCACTTCTGGTTACTATGTCAGAAAAGAAGGCAAGGCATCATATAAATGGATTTTTAGATTTCTCCTGTATTTAAGATTGTATAAATCTATAGCTAACATAATAGTTTTATTTCTGTGACAAACTAAACTTGTCGCTAAGTTTCAGTCCTACTACATCACTGGAATTTAAGCAAGAATATTTAGAACTGTAGTTGTGCATGTGTAACTGAGACATGTTTTTAATGTTTATCCTCAATGCATTTCATCCCATTTATGTCCCATTTGGATTGGGCCAACTATGATATTGTTGCTAATGTTATACGTTCAACACCTAAACTTGAATCTATGTATTTCACTCACATTTTGTCTTATATAACATTTCCTTATGTTTCCAGTGGGGTTATTTCATTCTGCATGTACACATGTAAATTCCTTGATTTACTCTTAACACCTGCAATTGGAGCAATGTTTGCAGAAAAGAGGGACTGAAAAGTAACATGATAGGTCACCAACTCCATGTCTGCAGCCAAGTACCAGTCCGCAGCCTGTTGGGAACCAGGCAGTGCAAGTGGCAGGCAAGTGTTCGAGCCCGCAAAGCTCCATTTGTGCAAGCGATAGGCATGCACACAAAACCATCCCCTCTTTCCTCCTGTCTGCAGAGCCCGAAAGATTGGGGACCACTGTGCTAAGTAACTGTTTGACATACCAAACCTTGAGTATGTTTGTAAAATGAGATTTGATAAGTTCATTGTTTACCAAATAGTGAAGTGTCATGGTAGGAGTGTACATGAAATAGAGAACTTAATTTGTTTCAAACTTGGAACCAAGCACTGCAGTTGAACCATTATGTCCGAAACTTGAGTTGATTGTACTTCTAGCGGGTGGAACAAAACTCTTTGAATCCCCTATTTTCTGAGAATTTTAAATATTTTTAAATTTAAATGTTTCTGAGTATTGGAAAAGACTTAGGAATGGTTGTGCTAACTGCAGAAAACAAGGGCTGGTGTTTTTTAACAGTCTGAACAGCCTTCATTAAAATGTAACAGTAGAACAAAAGAATAAAGCAAAATATTATTTTGTCAGCTGTGTCATCAATATCAGCAGTTAACTGCACTAGCCGCTGATAAGGAAAGCAAAATCAAACCAAAAAAGAGCTAGTGCTATATGCATACAAACCACCAGATAAACCGACTCTTGCTTGACTATCTAAATTCGGAACAGCAGTTCTGTTTCTAAGCAGCACAGTTGTTAAATGAGACCTCATGTGTCCATGACTTGAGATTTTACTGCTGGTTTCTCCATTGATTCTACTTGTTGGAAGCTGGCTGTGAAGTCATCGTGTGACTGTAGATGCTGCGACGATCATAAATCCCTACCTAAATGCCTACCGATTGAAATGTGCCATGTGGATGCTGAGGTGGTCATAAGTGTAAGGACTAGTTGCAAAGTTACTTTTTAAAATGCTCTTGTAACTTCCAACAATTGCTAATGAAGGCAATTGTTAAGTAAGGACTCCCTGTACTCAACAGTACTGCAGCAAGAATCCAGTCTATTCACAGGTCCCTCATAGCACACTTCATCCTATCTCAGCATCTGGTCAACTGCAATCTAAAATCCAGTATGGCTTCTCAATCATTTATATACCCTATTGCAGTTGCCCAGACCTATCCCAGCAGATAACTCAGCAGTAACCAATAGCTGAATAGGATTTTTTATTTTAAAAAAATATCCAATGTTGAGTTGGAAGACAACGTTCCAATAAAATCACCTGGAAAAATCATCAGAATAGCTCTGCTCAAAATAATGCTGTTTTATTCCATTTTGAAATTGTACATTTGCCCTGTGGGTGTTGTGTTTCAAAAAAGAAAGACTAAAAATGATTGTCATGAGCTCCTAAAGCTTTGTACTTGAACTCTTTTGCACGCTGCTTCATTTTCTCAATTTTAATGGCTTTTAAAAATCAAAATAAGTTGAAATGTCCTTGTATCAAAAGAAAGGAGGAGGATTTAATGCTAAGGATTATGTTATGAATGGAATTGTAAATTGCAATACAGCTAATTTTCACAATTCTTTTATGAAACAAAATTCTGAGCTGTAGATAAGAATAAAATAGCTTTTGGGGAGGACAAAATATGTGAAATGGACATTGCTTGAGAAAATACCTCAAGCAAACAAAATATTTTAATAAAATACAAATAAATTGTGTATTTGCCTTACCAATTTGCTTAATTCAGTATATTTTCTATCACTGCTGGGACAGAGACAACATTCCTATTTAGTATTTTTGGAATGAAAAAACATTCTGCATTTATCTGTTAGTGCAATTTAGTTAACTTTCTGATACCCAGGACAATTAGTACCTAACTGTAGCTTCTGCCACATATGGCTTCAAAAGCTGAATCTGTTTGTCATCTAGAAGAAGGTATGTTTTAGGACATTCAGTTCTTCTGGAAATCTGTTATAATAACACCAAGTAAGTAACAATGGGACAAATAAATTTCTGCTTTGATGACTGGATAGGCAGGAGGCTTATGTCCCTTTCTATCCATTAAGGATAGAAGAGTTGTGTATGCCTAGTCTACTATGGATGTTTCTCATACTGGGTAAGCAAATGTGTGATGGAGTGTTCCTTTCATCTTTTAGTAATCCCTCACAAATTGAAAGTAGATGATTAAAATATTTGCAAACTAAGCTAACAAAATGCAATTTTGTATCTGGGTATTGCTCTCACAGGAGATACTTCAGCTGTTCTTCACGTGTTTTTTATGTTTAGTTAATAGGTTATAAGTGTTATTTCCTTTCTGATTATCAATTGGTAAACAATATTTAGTTTTTAATCCTTATTACTATAGCTTGAAGTGTCAGTTTTTAAGAAAAAGGATTTTTTGGGGTTCATCTCAGTCATGTCAAAGTTTTCAACAGTCAATTACAGGAATATGTTTTCCAGTCATGCAAACAGTTTTTTAAATGCTCCATTGCTTCCTTAAACTGAACTGAAACATCATGATAAAGCATGGTTTAATGTACAGTAATAAGAATATTCTCCATAGAGGTGGATATAGCCTCCAGGATAGGGTTTAACTCCGTCTGCTTGCTTGGGTGCTTCCAAAAAGCTGTTGAATCCCAGCCGACTCGGGGGTCTTTGTTGACCCAAAACTACCCACATAATACCATAAAAAATTAGAAAATATAAAAATTGAAGATGACAATGAGGGGGAAGGCTTTCTGAACCAGAGAAAGAAAATACGGCGATAAGCCCATCGCAGAAACGCACGACGGTTTAATGCGTTCTGTAAACCTAGCCACCATGATTGCATGACAGAAGGAAAGGCAGAGATACAAATGGGGGAGTTATATTAAAGCGTGGCTAATTTCTATCAAGTATCCCTTGAGGGTGTCGCTCAGATCAGAAGGTTAAAATTTGTCTTGAACTTGTCTTGGAAAAGAGATTTTTCAAAGCTTGATTGCTGTTGGAAATCTAGAGAGCAGATTTTGTATGTGTGTGTGTGGTGCTGCTGGAAATTTAGAGTGGCGATCTATCTCCAGCTATGAAATTGATTGACTATATAAATCTAACAAAGTCAACTGGATTGCAGCTATTGTTACAGACGAATTGGCTCGTTGTTGTTGTTGTTTTATTCCCTTTAACGTTGGAGGGTTGTTGTTTTTTTAAATCCCTTTATAAGTAAGCGCGAACAGACTCAGATGAATCCGAAGAGAAAAATAGCCATAGCGGTTAGACTTATATACCGCTTCATACTGCTTTTACAGCCCTCTCTAAGCGATTTACAGAGTCAGCATATTTATTGCCCCCAACAATCTGGGTCCTCATTTTACCCACCTTGGAAGGATGGAAGGCTGAGTCAACTTTGAACTGGTCAGGATCGAACTGTTGTCAGTCAGCAGAGTCCGCCTGCAATAGTAAGCACTAGCACTTAGACTTATATACCGCTTCACAGTGCTTTTACAGCCCTCTCTAAGCAGTTTACAGAGTCAGCCCCTTGCCCCCAACAATCTGGGTCTTCATTTTACCCACCTCGGAAGGATGGAAGGCTGAGTCAACCTTGAGCCTGGTGACATTCGAACTGCCGAACTGCAGCTAGCAGTCAGCTGAAGTAGCCTGCAGTACTATATTCTAACCACTGCGCCACCTCCCCTCATAAAGCTTTAAAGACCTGTCTGACTTCCCAGCCATGGATGGAGATGAATTGTGGATTGAGATACTCTCATGGAGACCAGAATTGCAGAACCGATGACCATCATTAAACATATCATATTCCAGAGCTGAAGAAGCTTCTTGGGTGAGAAGCGAAATGTTTTTAAAGAAAAGAAAAAAAAACCAGAAAGTCCTGTTGCCTCTTGAGAAAGCACTTTTGGGACAACTATGACCTGAAGAATCTCCATAGACATTTAGTGATACATTTTGGGATGAATGCCCTTTGAATGGTGCTGCAGGACAGAGGTGGGTTGTTGCCTGTTCAGATCGGTTCTATAGAACCGTTAGCGGAGATTTGCAAAGCCTCCTGCCCATGCGCAGAGTGTTATTTTCGAGGCAATACCCAGATGTGACAGGGGCGCACACGCGTGCAAAACATGCACTTCCATCGCGACCCGAACTGGTGGGAAAGGTAAGTAGAACCCACCCTTGGTGCGGAGGTATTGAAGGAAGTTAGCATCCACTCACCCCTCCTAAAGGAATGAAATATTTTAGGAAATATCAAAAAGGCAGAATATTATATTTCCTTGGATGGGAAATTGAGAAACAGGCAGGAAGCAGACTCACTCTTAATAGCCCCCACCTTCCTCAACAGCAGATGTCCTGCCCTTAAGAGATAAAGAGATGGCTAGGTCTATTCAAAATCAAGTGCCCTCACCCAAGATTCAACAAAGGTAGGATTAGCAACACAACTCATGGCACCTGGGGAGATTACATCAAGATTCAACCAAGCCTGAGACAGCCTACAGACCGCCTGCTGTTACTATGTGTAAAATGATGTATTGGAGTTGTTTCTTTATCTTTTGATTAATTATTCCTAATAAAAATAGTTCCGCTTTAAATTCAATTTGTTCTCCTGTTCTCTCTTGTAGCCATCTCCTTATCTGTTCCCAATATTTCTTTGCTTTAGGGCATTGCCACCACGTGTGATAAAATGTTCCATCCTTACATTTACACTTCCAGCAGCCCCGTTTCATATTTGTGTACATTTCTCCATAGACATGTAGCGATATCATATAACACTTTTTGCCTTTTTGTCTCCTGACAGTCTTTTTACCACTACGACCAACATCTATTTCTCAATTTTTTTTGAGTTCCCTTTGACAAGGGCATGTAACACATCCCATGTGTGTGGGTTCAATTTCACCTTAATTGAGAAGACTTCAAAAAGAGGCAATCTTTGTAGCTTCACAATCCCACTTCAGGCAATAAAAGCTATACGAATGAAACGTGGAAAATGGAAAAAAAGGAGGCCGAGAGGAAGCGAATCTCTCTTTAAAAAGTGGCAATAGCAGCATCAGAAACTGGAAGGTTACCGAACTACTGGGATCTGTGTGAATTTCCAACCTATTGGTGCCAGAGGCAAAGAAATCTGATGAGTAAAAGATGTTCTGTTCAATTTGTTCCATGACTGGGTTTTAGACTCAAATTAGCCCTGAATGTCCAGGAGAATATTGGCCAGTTTTCTACAATTCCATCCAGACCTACTAGCAGCAATGAGTGCTTAGTGACTGATTTCTGTATTTTCAGCGTTGCTATGGGAGACCACTGCAAACTCAACTTCAAGCCAAGATTTCCTTTACTGCAACTCAATAAGAAGCAAAAGGATTCTTCCTCCCACCTCCCATTTCTTCTCAACGTTTCCTTTATTTCTCACTTCAGTTTAAATAGTTCCACTGTGTAAATCAAAGGGATGATCGAGTTCTGCAATTCTCATCAAGGAAATATACGGATGTCCTTAATTTTATTCATCTTATTGTAGAAGAAGGTGGTTGGATAGAATTAAAGGGGATTCATTTTTAGGGAGGTGAGAAGTTAATCAACCAACCACAAAGTTTATTCATAAAGAGAAGAATTATGCATCTAGGTAGCTTTCAAATTTGACTGGCTTTAAGGAACATTTAAAAAAATTAGAAGAAAAAGAAAAACTCTAGGAGAAATAGAACAGGAAATGCCAAGTCATGAACAGGAAGTGCAAAGTTGTAAACAGGAAGTGCAAAGTCGTGAACAGGAAATGTAAAGTCGTGAACAGGAAGTGCAAAGTCATGAACAGGAAATGTAAAGCCGTGAACAGGAAGTACAAAGTCATGAACAGGAAGTGCAAAGTCATGAACAGGAAGTGCCAAATCATGAACAGGAAAGGTGACACATTTTGGCTAAATACACTGAAATTTTACATCGGGGTAAATGAGGAATCAGGAAATAAATAATACCTAATTAATCTATAACCTGAAAATTTTCTAATACTGTTGTGGGCAGCTTTGCTGAACTTCCTAGTCACATAAGAGTTTAGATAGCCTGTTAAAGGCCATTCTCCCATTGAGTTATTAGTTTTCCTATTGTGGCCCTCAATGGATGCAGTCAAGCATTGACCCAATAAACATTTCAATGTACAACCATGCACACATCTACAGCACGCAAACAACAAACGAACAAACTTATCTTTTGACAATTGAGATCAGTGTTAAAGCACAAACCCTTTCTGGTGGTAATGCCAACAGAAGCTGACTATTTCTATTTGCATCGTATTGGGCTTAAGTGCATGGCTAGAAACTTGCTCCTGTTTTCTGGTCTGTGCCAATTCAAAGGTAATTGAAATAGTAGCCAAACTGAGCAGTATAGAACATAGAATAAAGGGACTTTGGAGGAAGGGACTTTGGAGGTCTTCTAGTCCAACCCCCTGCTCAAGTAGGAGACTCTATACCAGTGGTTCCCAACCTTTTTTTGACCATGCCCTGCCTTAACATCTCTAAAATCCTGATGCCCCCCCCCATATAATTCTTACTATTCAAAAAGTGAAGTCCTACTCGCGCGTAGGACATCATTTGCCCTTCTTCTCTTTTGGAAGCTAACTATAGGAGATGCGGATTGCCTAACAGATTTTTAAAGTATTCCTCATATGACTTGGTTTCTAGATCATTTATCACACTGAATTGTCCTCTTGAATTTCAGGCTTTTCAGGTGATTATTAACGTATAGTGTGTAGACTTAGAAGCACTATTTCCAAGTATTATTTAATACAGAGAAAAATTGCATTGGCCTTTTATCCATTGCGCACTTTACTTGCTCTGTTCTGTTGACAATTGAGTAGAATAAACCCTACTCAGAGGCATTGCAGCCAATCGGGGTCATCAATTCTGAATGCACATATTTGATTATTTTTCCACCAGCTAGGTTCAGGATGTTATATTTCTAAAGGATAATGAGCATTATCCTAAAGTATTTTGCTCGGTGTTTAAGTGCATTTAAAATACCATCACTTCCTACTGCTACTACAAATATATAATCAAAATAGCACAATAGAATAGAATAGAATAGAATAGAATTCTTTATTGGCCAAGTGTGATTGGACACACAAGGAATTTGTCTTTG